>BTHF01000187.1:0-25000 GCA_033242345.1 Citrus unshiu
AAAAAAAGAATGAAAAAGAGGAGGAAATATAACATTTTTTTTATAAAAAAGGGAGAAAGGCTAGAATATAGTACGAACTCCACCTCCTCCCCGATCAGCTTGACCAAAAGGCATAATCCGTTTTTGAGCATAAGCAAGCAGGAAGGAAGAGATCTCCGGGCAGCTAATCAAGCCGATAGGTAGGTCTCCCCTAGCAGCAAGCCCAATCTATCCTTCGTTAGCGCCCTTAGATTCCCTATTTAGATAGATCCTATTCTATGTTGATCTTTTTCTTGTCTATAGAGTGGCTGCAAAAAATGAAGGAATATAATTTTTATTTCTAAAGATAAAGGTATAATTATATGTATTGCACACATATAATATGAAGAGTATTAAGACAGCATCTAAAGGAGAAAAGCATTATAGCCCTCTGGTTTCAGGCTTTCCGGATGTCCGGAGTGAGTGAGAAAGCCACCGGTAAACTCGAGGTAGACTTTTCCATGACATACATTCGGCTTGACGGGATCATAGCCTTAGCCATAGACGGAAAGGAAAGCTAGGCCATGTCCGCTACAGAATACTGTACTCTAGCAGCCCCCCCTTGCCTTAACTTTCACTTAAGGATGTCCATGTTCTTGTATTATCTCATTCTGAGTGGGACTTTTTTCAATATGTTTGAAGTTCCCTGATGGGAAGAAAGGTTCTGCCTGCCCGCGTTGCTTCCCCTTTTTTTTGAAAAGAAAAAAAGACCGGCAAAGAGCTATCCGCACATGAACCCACTAAGGGGAAGGGGCTTTTCTTTTTTGTTTTTCCAGATAAAAGCTACGTAGAAGGAGGGAATAAGGAATCTTCCTATACCTGCACAAGAAAAGTGAGTCGAGTACCTTGTACCTTAGTTAGACCTCTCGAAAGCCATCTCACTTGGAAGAAGCATGTCACTTGGAAATGCCATCCAATGGCCTAAACCGCATCTAATTAGGCATTCAAACTATTTGACTGATGTAGTAGTAGTAGCAGCAAAAAGGAAACTGACCCCCGAGCATAACCATAGATATTGGAAAGGTGCTTGGCTCGAAAGGTTCACTAAGCTATTCTTGATGGAATGAATCATTCTAAACTGCCGAGATCTTTGAAAAGACGCAATTTTTCGTGGGCTACATGCGGAATAAACGAGTTACATACTTGAAAACGAGTAAGATACGAGCGTAATAGTAAGACTGTCCGCGAGCACAGAGAGCGGGCTAGGGACGACTGATCCTGATAGTGAGAGACGGGGAAATAGTGAAGAGCAGCAGAACGTAAGAAGATATGGATATCTTCTATGAACTTGAATGGAACTTTCAGACGCTCAGCTCAGTTTCAAAGTGCAGGGTGGACGAAGTGAAGCTGAAGATATCCCTAGCTTCGGGAAGCGTCTTTAATTCAAACCTAGCTCTCCAAAAAGAAAGAGTTCCTCACTTACTTATTGGATTTGTGTTGTGGTATCGATTCAATTTAGCTCCGCGAAAAGCACACTTCTTTCAAAGGAAGACTCGTACTCGTATACCTGTCTTTGCGATTTCAGAAGGCGATCGGCCAATGGAGGAGGGAAGCAAAGCACAAGGAATCAAGGCTAGTAGTTCTCCAGACCCCAGGTTCTAAGGCAGCGGATCGGTTGGATACTCTCTGGCTCCCTTGCCTAAACTTAAGGTCACCGTCATATCTGTGATCAGGACTTAGAACACGGATTCCTCTTTTCTTTGAATTCTCCTCTTTCAATACTGAGCTCGCCTATCATTCTAATACCACTGGAACAATCAGATTCTACCAAAAAGATGGAAGAGAAAGATTTTGACAGAGAGGAAGCAGGATTTGAAGAAGACTTGGCAAGCGGGGGAATCGAATCAACCCAAACTTCTACCTTATAGTTACTACCTTTGGTGTACTAATCACCCCCCTTTCAATTGGGGTTTACTTTTGAGATAGTTTATCCAGTCCGACATCGTGAATTCACATTCACATAGAGTAACCTACTTCGCTTCCATAGAAGACCAAAGACACCATTCTTTCTCCTTGAGTCGATTCCGCGTTGGATGAGTCTAATTCGATGTCGAAATCGAATCAATATGCTTAAGACAGGCCCTTTGTTTAATTAATGGGTTTCGCCAAACACGAAACTGAACGAGCTCTTTGTGTTCCCTACGGCTGCATAGGTTCTTTATCTTTCTCCGGATATACTCTCAACTGCCTCCGCTATCCTATCAACGGATCAGTCAATATCAGTAGTGGAGGAAGAAGAGTAGTCCCCTGGTCATCAGTTAGTAGTTGAATAATCCCAGTAGTGGTCCTCTTGCCTAGCGGAGTCAGCCCTTACCCTTAATGGACAATGATAGGCAGACCAAATATTGCGCATCGCAGTCTAAGCGTGCTTGCTTTGCGCACCGGCGCAGCAGAATTAGAATCAGCTGGCTCAGATGAGTGGCTCTTGGCTTACTTCCTTGAGAAGGGCTTTCTGTAACTAAGAAATCAGAATTGTAGTCACCCTACGTAAAATCATTCTTCGAGCTTTCAGAAATCTCCTCCTTATCTTAGTGATTTAGGGTTCCTATTATAAAAATCAAGAAACCCAGAGAGAGCCCAGGGGCACAGATTCTCCTCCCCTCCTTATCGATCTTATATATAGATATAAAAGGAGAATCAATCAAATAGATGATTCTATTTGAATAACTATAGGAAGTATAATAGCAAGGATACTTCCCACCTTATTACTTATTAGGTGCTTCTGTTAAAACCGATGAAAATTCGTAAGAATATATCTCGGGTGATCCCATTGGGAACCATGAAGTCCTTGAGGACCATGTTCACAATGTTCTACACACAGAAGAGGACTTCTAAAAAAACGAGGAATAAAAAATTGAAAAATAATAACACCATGAAAAAACTTGTTACTGTATATGAACCTACGTATTGTTGTTTACCAAGACTTGCTGAAATAATTGAAAGTTATTACTACCACAATAAAATTATGTTTCCAAACTTAACTGAATTTGAAGTGAAATATATTATACAATGTATATTGAATTGCACATACACATTGTCACCTATTCTGGTTAAGTCAATCCCTTATCTGAAATCCTTCAGATAAGCAATAATAAATTTAATAATAGCCGCCTCATACGTATTAATTCTAATCAATATATAGAATTCTCACCTAAAGCTGGTGGAGACACCCTTGTCTTAATTGCTCTAGGTTTGATGATAAACAATAATATTATTGAGAATAATATGTTAAAGGAGAATATATCTTTTGGATTTAAAACGAGTTTGTTAGAATATTATGATTATGTTGCTACAAGCAGGAATATAGATAGGGTTTATATATATGATTTATTTAGTACGCTATCAATAATAAATCGCCCGAAACTTTTGTTTAAACTTTCTAAAATGATTAAGGATGATAAGATACTATATTTATTATCTAATTTCCTCTATTTAGATATCATAGATGAAGATGGGGTGTATGATGGGGCTATGAGTATACCACCCTCAGGTTATCTGTCCGAAGTCCTTCTGAATTTTTATTTAATACATCTCGATAATATTTTTACTAAATGCTTTCCAGAATGGAATTATACCAGGTATGTGAATGAGGTAATTGTATCATTACCCACTAATTATAGATGGAAAAGTGAGGATATACCTTTTGGCGGTTATGATTATAATCACTTTGAAGATTGTATGGATAAACTATTCTTAAATCAAAAAATGAAGTGTGGTAACATATTTAGTATCGATCAGGGGGGTCCCGCTGTGCCTTGTAGTGGCGGTAAACTTTTGTTATCCCTAGAAGGGCAAATCCTACAGATATATGAGTAAAATAAATGCTATGATGACATCATTATTGTACAACATCGATATTATTTGGAATTTTATATTCATTGCACGTGGTAACTCTGGATGCAGGCTGGTTCCCCACGAACCCACCTCATCCCTATTAATGACTCAGATGAGTCAGTACAAAATCTTACATCTTAAAGATAGGTCTTCTAAAGAGTTCCTTAAGTCAACCATGCTTTGTGCATATCCATCATTCCTTTATCCCGCAGCAGCGCGGTATTTAGCTTCCGCGGTCGTATCTATAAGTAGGCATCTCCTCATCATGAGGAGACCGTTACCCATTCCTTTGGCCACTATTCTTGCTAATAAATATAGGTCTCATATTTATAATCATCTCATAGATAGTCAAAGAATTCCTCAGAGGATTCGAATATTCCAATACCTTCGAATGATAGAATTCGAGGTGGGTTTCGCATTAATAGTCCCTAATATATTACGAAGGCGACAGCGGAGGTCCCAAAATATTTACGAGGGTTTCAGCAATTTCCTATGGAGGGGGTATGAATATGAGGCGATCTCTTACTACCAACGGGTATATAGAGCTAACATGGACTCAATGAATTTAGCTATCTGCATGGGTTTTCAAATCTGGTTCTCTTTACTTCCTGATATTATGCTTTCCTTAGAGAATTTAACTTATACCGAAATCTTATCCCCTTATATAGTAAATAGTGTCAGGGAAAGCACACAAGGATGGTCGGAGGATGTTATTAATCCTGTCGTGGATTTATACAAGAATTGTTTGAGATTTCTCATGCAGGCCCCCGAAAGTATCATAGATGCCCCTCTCTCGGGGGAAGATATAAGCACAGACACAGAGTCTGAAACCTTAGACTCCCGGGGTATAAGACGAGAGGTTCCACTGCAAAGTGTAGCTAAGAAACAAATGGTTACCACATTTCTTGTTTGTCTAATGAGCAGTGTCGCCTATACAAACGAATTCGGAACTTATCTATGTCATCTATTTAGAGAAGGGCGGTAGGATTTCTTAATTAATTAATAGCGTAAACATAAACACCTATTGAGCTCCCTCTAACGGGAAAATGTCCTTCCAGGAGTTGAAGTGAAGAAGGAGCCCATGCGTCAGTCAGTCGTTGTTCCATATTCAGATTGAGAGGTAGATGTTCCTGATCGAGACCTCTGGGCAAAGAGGTAGGATTGATTTCTCTTTTGGTGACCCTTCCCGGTAAGGTAGAATTGTGATTTCTTTTCCGCTATCCCGTTGACGAATATATAGATCAAACAACGTTTTTCCGACATCACTCACTTTAAGAAAGATGGGATAGCATTTGACGATGTGGAACAAGCTGAATTGCTTGCCAGAGTTCCACCCCTGTGGTTTGCAAAAGCTAAACAATGCTTCTGATGACCCTGATAGTACCTTATTAGCAGTCTCCCTATCTGAGACTCCATATTGCTTATTATACTCATCAATCAGATCCTGAGTTACATCTTTGATAAATTCATTCCCGTGAGTGCTCTAATGCCTTCTTGTACGAAGCTAGATTCTCCTTATGAGCACTAATTGAAGATTCTAAGCAAGGTCAGGCAAACCCTCTTCTCAGGTACAGTCGCCCACATGAAATTCATGGTTTTCTTTAGGCCTCTAGATACATTTGATGAACTGAATCCCCTAGCCTATTCCGACGGATCTCTTTCTGTTTCCGTAGCAAAAGTCTAACCTACCTCATCTGGGGATAGAAACCATTCATTACATCTGCTTCGGGATAACTTTTTATCAAAAGGCTTCCTATTCGATGTTTTACCTATTGACTCAAGGTTACCTCAGACTCAAGATTCATAGGAACTGGGAACCTTTCCGTAGTGGGGATGAGGCTTCCGTTGTTTTTCATCACTAGTTATTATTTAGTAACAGGCTGTTCACCGGCGGGTCAGTAGGCCTTGACGAAAGAGAAAGAAAGGCGAACACTAGACTATCAAGTTATCAGCAGTTCCGGCCTGCTTTTTCACTAAGCCACCACCAGAATCCTCTCGCCTTGCCTGACCACTAACAGCTGGGAACAGATCTGCCTTTCCTGCCTTAGCAACAACAAGAGTGGAACTAAAATATCAAACTGGTACTAGTCCTTATCTCGGCTAGCAACCCCTCTTAAGTAAGTTCTTAGCAAGACTAAAGAGCTAATTGGAACAGAACTGATAGGAGAGGAAAGAAAAAGCCCCTATTACGTAAGCACCTTACCTGCTTGAATTCCGGAACAGGAACAGCTATCTGTGTTCTCAAATAGACATCAACTAGTTTCTTTCAAACCGGGCTAAGCTTGTAACATGTTGGCTAATAGAGGCTAGAAGTCCACTTGCTTCACAGACCTACTCCACGCCTCCCCATAGTTTCAGAGCCGGCCTTGGCCTGCTTTAGACCTTAGGTTTGGAGTTCCATATGCCACTGTATCCTATGATGGATGTCGTATACTCACTCCCTGGTCTGTTGGAGAAAAGAGCCTCCCCCCGTGGGGAGTGTCAAGCAAAGAGAGTCCTCCGCCTTACGAGATTGACCAAGATATTTTGGAAGTATCCCTTGGAGAAAAAACCTATTTATGCAAAACCCGCGTTTGCGTGGTCTCGAGACTTGCTTCTTCATCAGATTCTACCTCATACTTAGTATGCCCAAACCCTAAAGAGGCCGGAGCCCGGTGAAGAATAGATTTAGAGTGACCATAATAGCGGTGCAACTTTTTTCTTTTGCTTGGATATAGATCGAATCTTTGCGTGACCTACCGGCCTCGTACTCTCCCGCCTACCCAAAACTAGCCCTGGGCGTAGAGTCAATAACTATTCTTCCAGGGTGTGCTACTGTTGAGTGAGTCCGACCTTCCCTCGAGAGCTAGAGATTTTTACCATGTCTTGCTTGCTTGCGGCCTACTGAAGAGAGTTTGTTAGAGTGATAAATTAACCTATCGAAATTAGGTATTAATGATTGAAAGCTGCTTGCCAAAGGGTCCCGATCAAAAGTGAGTGAAAAGTAAGTCCTGTTTTTGAGCAAATCTGATTCGTTCTGGGTCTACTACTTGTGTTTTGGGTAACTACTCTTTTCCTTCGTGCGGTGCCACTTTCCGGCATATATCAATTATAGGGACTCGTTTCGTGTAGAAGCAAGCGAAGAGATTAGTCGTAGAATGAAGATCCTGCTTGACTCTAAGGACGAGGCAACTCTATCTAAATGGGTTTTAACGACTCCTATTTTGATGATCGTATACGATTGACCAGGCCTCTTCTCTATAGAAGAAGACTTAGAAAGTAAGTTCTCTGTCTTTTCTTTCGCTCTTTGGGAGGCTATCTGGGTTACCGGTCCCTGGTCACTATTTAAAGTTAAAGTAAAGATCTAGTATCAGACGTTTATTAAGATTCTTTTCTATTTATTTTACGTTAAAAAAAAAACGTCTACCCAGGAACTCTGAATCAGACGATTCTATTATGAATTTTAGGTGAAAAAGAGTATGATATGTATGAGAAAAGAAAGACCTTTTCTCATCTTCCTAGCGCGGACAATAGGCTACTTTGCCAGTCCCCCCCCATCAATCTCTCAGGTTTGATTCGTATTTTGTTTTTATTTTGAAATCTGTATAAGAACCTCTGGGCATAAGACTCCTTCTTTTGCTAACGAAATCTTTGCTTTGTCTTCCCCTTCCCAGACTCTAAAGATAAAGTAGAGTAAACCCTCAGACTCTATCGAGTCAGTAACCTTCACCCCCCTTGCGGGGCAAGCAATCTAAAGGAACCTCACCTCTTCCTTTTACCCTTCTTCGCCTTCCAGCTTTGATCATCAATCAAACTTCCCGTATCGGAATGCTCTCTCTTTGAAGTGAGTCCTTTCTTTTCTTTGAAAAGGAGAAGTCCATCAAGATGGAAGAGCCACTACTCTGACTGAGCAGGAAGGGTATAGATTCCTCTGAACTAGAGTTCTGGGCCTATGATGACTATTATGAGCTCCAGGATTTCTATCCTATTAAGGCCTTCAATGAAAAAAGAATGAAAGACCGGCATCCTCCTTTTGCCTATTCCTATTCTTTATAGAATCGAATCTAAGAACACGCCGAAAAAACCCTGATAGCTAGGACTCTGATAGGTTTCTATCTAGTAAGACAAAGCCTTGAACCGGGTAACCGGAAAGAAACCACCTTAGTATTAGTAGCTTTGCCCTCTCACAGAGCCATCGGTATCCCTGATAGAAAGAATCAAACGTCGAATGGTCCGAATGAATGCTACATCAGGAGCCGAGTAGCTTCAACCCGGGTTACCCGAGCATCGTAACAGTAACAATACCAGTGGCCGAATCTACTTGTTATCTCGGGTTCCGAAACAACATTTATCCAGACAAGCCCATTGGCTTTTCGAGTATAAAAAAAAGGTGGGTAGAGACTCTTCAAAGAAAACAAGGAATGCAAGCTCGATAGAGATAGAAAGAGCTATCATTGAGTGAACAACCTATTATACATCAATATTTGTTCGTAGATCGATATTGATTCCTC
The DNA here is from genome assembly GCA_033242345.1 of Citrus unshiu. Lineage (NCBI taxonomy): Eukaryota > Viridiplantae > Streptophyta > Magnoliopsida > Sapindales > Rutaceae > Citrus > Citrus unshiu. Next base: position 8,343 of record BTHF01000187.1, read on the forward strand.
TGTTACTAGCTAGTGCGATAGGTAGAGATATGCATTTAGGAAAAGGGGCTAGCGAGTCAAAGCCAAATCACTGCATTTGAGATCAGCCAAAGAAAGTATATTTTATGTATGTAACTCGATCTGGTAGGTATCGATTCAATCATAGCATTTACTATATATATATATGTCACCGTTCGATCTGTCTCTTAGCCGTTTTCGATTGAGGAATAAGACCTCATGATCGTGAAACTCACTTATTCTTAGAGAAATGATGTGTGCTAGCCTTCCCTTCCAACCATCGGCGTATCCGCTTCCAGAGCTTATGCTTTATCCTATCCAGTTTGTGAGTCTATTCCCTTTGGTTTCTGATCTCTCTGTCCCTCCCAACCATACCTCCCTTACCTTCTAAGGTAGGGGCACGGTTAGCCAATCACCTGGCATTGGGTCAAGAACTTAAGGAACGGGCTAAGGGGAAGATCGGGGATGGGTATCTTATTCAATTAGAGAGACCTGCCTGCAACTCTAAAGTAGTAACCTTTCTTTAGCAAGTCACTCAGTCTCGGCTGTCATCGAGAGTCAATCGTCGATCGAGATAGCAGCCAGGATTGTGAATTCGTCACAATTCAATTCGAATCCAGATAACTAACTGGGCACATGGCGAGAGATGTAGCCCTCCTCTCGTAATGGCAGCACCCCGCTAGCTAAGGCTGACCCCCTCACCTGGCAGGCCCGCCCTCGTATGGTTCGTGAAAGCCCGCTCTAGCCTGAGTCCCCTTCACACACAGAACTTTTCCTTTCTTATCTTCTTTCCGTTCAAAGGGCTTTAGCTGGTGTGGTATATATAATATATGAAGCTCCGCCCTGCCTGCGGTGCGGCCTTTTTAGTACAGTCAGGCGAAACCTACGTGCCCCTTGTGATGTGTCGATGTAGTACTTATGGAGAGAAGATTCCCTCTCTGAGGGGGAAGGAAGGTTCAGTGAACACTTAAGAAATAGAATTCATTGAATAAGTTAAGTTGCTTCACACCTGGCGTTTGATCTTTCGCTAGGAGCGAGGTTGTCCTTTGCAAGAATAGTTGGAACCGAGCCCCTGGTCAGACCTATGAGACTACTCGAATGGGGACTTTTCATTAAGGGAAGGGGGTGCAGAATGGTTATCAAAATCCTCCTAAGCTTTCACAGTTTTAGGAAAGGCCAGGCCCGCGGTCTCGCTATTCCAGATGATCAGGCTAGGCAAGCTAATCACACAATCCAGCTTCTCCAGCAAACCCTAGAATGTTCGCTAATGCTGCCAGCCTTTTTCGCAAATCTCCTCCGGGACGTCCCTAATCAACCAGATCCAGCTATACAACCTAATCAAGCCTGCTGCGTCAAACCTTCATTGAATGGGAATTCAAATTCGACGGCATCTAACTGCCTAAACCTAAGGCGAATACGTGAACAGAGACTTTTCTCTGCTGCTGTAGCTGCTAGGATACTAAAATTGTCTGCTTCAGCTAACCACACGGCGTCCACTCGCCCAAACACACGAACATACTATACAAAGAAAGAGAGGCAAGCGCTGAGTCTCAAATGAGATTACCCCTCTGATTCGTCACCCGCTGAGCTAACGTCGCGATTTAAGTTTTAGAAAGAGTCAATTAAGTAAAGAAAGATGTCAGTTAGAAAATCAGGGGACCCAGCCTCACTGACGTTAACGGATTGTCTACTATTTGCTCTGCTTCGGAAAGCCCTGTGGAGGTCTACAAAGAAAGGCACAACGCTTATGTTGCGTGCAATATCTTGGAATCTGCTTCGATATAAGTCGGATGGAGAGTTTTTAGGTAAAAAGAGAATAAAATAGCAGGGAGACAGAAATGGTTTTAAGTCGAATAAATGGCCAGGGCCCCGGAATCATAAGCAATAGCAAGATAGAAGCTTTCCAAATCCACACATATATAAGCTCTACTAAATCTAGATAACTAGAATTCCAAGAGACCTGAAATCTTGCCCGGAGATGGCTGAAAGAGAGCTTCGGAGGGGCTATGCTGCTTACTGTAACTGTCAATTGTATTCCCTTCCCCTTGCCGAAGCAGGACACACATAAAAAATAGAAATAGCAAAAAAAGCAGAAAGAAGGAAAAGAAAATATGGAGATGTTGGTCGACAGCATCCTTGCACTTTCAGTTCTGTTTGCGCAGTAGTATCGGCGATAGAAAGAAAGCTCGCATTATTTATTAAATTAAGATTGAGGAAGGAATGAGAGATTCAGGTGGGTTAGGAAACATCATCCGCTTGAAGCAAAGCTCTTTCGTCTGTCGGGGAAGTCAAAGCCGAGTTAAAGAAGGCTATTGACTGAGAAAGCTTCTTTTGACTTGAAACAATGTCTCTACCGTCCCACAATCCATTGAAGAAGCAAGGAGCAATCCAGTCCTACAATCTACGGCCTGTGAGAAAGAGAGTCTCAACTAGAAAGAAATAGGGAAAGGGATAATGTAATTATGCTCAAGCACGGGATTCGTTTAGTGGGCAGAAGAAGAAGATAAGTTCAGTGGGCTAGCTGACTTCAGTTCGATAGTCTTTCTAATCCCTATGGAATTGGGCCTCGGTCCTTTCACTCCAGCAGCAGCTCGTGGTTCAACCTATCTATAGTGAACAATCAATCTTTGAATGAGGAGGACGATGTGGAACTTTTCAAGGTTAGCTTCGCTTTATACTCATCAGTGGATCCCTGTGAAAGATGTCTGGTTTAGTATGACTTATGATGAACAAGTGATTGAGTCGCCTTTCTCTTTCCTTTATGGTGTCACCAACGCTACTGAAAAGGTTGAACCAATACTCATTGCTTGATTACAGGGATATCAGTGTCCTTGATGTTGTCACTTTCGTGGCTGAATCGAACCGCTGCTCTGCTGGTGCAAAGAGGCGCTATTGGCGAGTCAAGGGAGGTCTTTTTTTAGTGATGAACGAATAGGCACATCCACAAAGATGAATCTGGTTTTCGTCTCGAAGACGCCCGGTTCCCAACGATGAATAAGTGATGGTTGACGCATAAGTAGTAGGTGCCCAATTCTGTAAGCTCAGAATGACATAGAAGTGATGAAACCTTTTTTGGTGAAAAAATAAAATGAAGATATGGTGTATCGGCCGGATTGCTATCAATCTCATTCTGGTTCTCACCATCCAGTGAACCGTAACAAATACTATATACCCTCAGGGTACCCATAATCTTTCATATGAATTCGACATCAGTGATCTACGACCATCCTTTCTTCTTTTTCTTAGCCTTGGATGGGGGTTTCTTCTTAGCCCTTTTCTTTTTCTTGGGTGTTTTCTTAGGGTTGGTGGGGAATAGAGTCGGTTGGGTATCCTCTACCCCTTGGGTATCCTCTACCGCTTGGGTATCCTCTAAGACTTTGTAGGATTCTTTAATCTTCTTTATCGTATTATCCATAGTATTATTTTGGACTATATCCATTTGTGAAGACAACTCTTGAATTTCTTTCTTCAGTTTCAGAATAGAATGATCTTTTTCCACAATAATATTATCTTTTTCTTTAAGTATCTTTTCATATTCTTGCTGACGAGATATCAATCTACATTTATATAATAAGACATTATTAGGATCATCTCTAGCAATCTTAGCTTTTGTGTCAACCACACGACCTTGATTATTGTATATTGGTTCCCTTTTGTATTCAATATGGCTAGTAAGTACTACTTTGGATTTCTTAAAGTAGATATGTAATCTCTCCCAATCAATCATGAAATATCTATCTATGGTCTTAGTAATAGTTTGAGAAGGATTAAGGTACTGAGATTCAAACCAATCTGCATCGACCAAATCTTTAGCTATACCTTTATTCTTAATTATATTACCTGATTTGGTTTTTAATAGATAACACTTAGGAGTTATGAAGTGAGCCCTATCTACAAAATGCTCCAACTTGAATTTCCCCAATTCTGTGGAAGAGATTCGATCTTCTGGAAGAGGACTTCCTAGAACAACGGAGTCTGTATCAGTGTAGTAACAGTCAGATCTGGAAATATATGAATACATATGTATTCGAGCACAAGCTGTAATAGCTGCGGACAAACAAACAGCCGACAACATAGGAGGATCCCACTCTGAAGTCCAGCTGTCTTCTTCATTTATTTTATATGAAACTAAGCGTAACCCCGGAGACTGAACTACCTGAGACGAAAGCCCATTGCAAACACCTATCAATAGAACCACAAGCACAAGCAAACCCTCATTGACTCCTCACTCTGAACGAGATTCCGATAAATCCCCTCACTCCAGCGGAGTTTCCCTCACCTCCACTTTCTTTGAGTACCTTCCTTCCTGCCAGAGGGCGTTCTAGAAGCGTTTACCGCGGCTTAAACAATCATCGTAGGAAGGGCCGGAAACTTGCGTTTTCTTATGATAGATTGTACCATACCTTCTGAGAGGCGTTGGCCTCGCCTTCTGATCTCAGACAGTCTACCATGTACCTTGCCAACCCCAGGTTCTCTTTTAGATGAATCGGCCTTTAGACGGGTTTGATGAACCGAGAGTTTCGGGAGTTGGGGGGCCACACTGAACCTTAAAAGCTTAATTCGTATCCCTGGTATTCCCAGCTTGTGAAGAGCTATCTGGCTTGTGAAGCTACCCAGCATGAACACGCTTTCGGTCAGTCCCACAGAGAAGAGGTCCTTAAAGAATAAGGAAGCGAGACTTTTGACAAGAAGAATAACGGACTCTCCTGAGTCTCAGCCTGTCTCCCGTAACAACGGAGAGATAAACTAGGGCACCAAGTGCGTACGGCCCGTCCTACCCTCTTTTCTTGCTGATGCAACAGTAATAGGTGGGGGTCACGCCGGTTGTGAGGCAGCAGCGTCAGCAGCACGCTGTAGTTCTTCTACTCTTCTTATTACTATAAAAAGAAAAAAACCAGATTGGAAAAATGTCTTGTATCCAGCGGGGTTGCAAAAGGTATTTTGATGAAAGAAATAGATGCTTTAGATGGATTGATGGCTAATAAGGTTATAGATAAGTCTGGTTGGTTACTTGTCAAGGAGAGATCCGTCGGGGACTGAATCAACAAAGAAAGGTACCTGGTATGTGCCCTCGGACTGCTTTGCCCTAAAATCAGCTGGGGAAAATGCTAAAGTTGTGTACATGGTTCACAGGGGAGAGATTGGGAAGCACCTAGCTTTCTTTGTGGGTCACGAGAATGGTCATCCAGCAGAGCGTTTGGAGGTAAATACGTAGGTGGCTATAAGATAAGCCGGTTGGCCTGTCCCTAGTTCACCGAGGGGCTTTCTTTGTGAGTCCTTAAGATCTCTGAAGGGCATTCTAACTCGCTGTCAAAGGAAAGGACTAGAAAGCCTTTGTCTCTCTTACAGCTCCTCTTCCTGGGCTCTCTGCTCTATACATTTTCATGTCCCACCACCTGACGAGCCTGAATTACATGTCTGAGAAGGACCCCTAGAACCCGTCTTTTCTTCATTTGGTGAAGGTTAATATGTGGCATGAGCCCGCCACCCTCTCGATTGAGATCTATTCCCCTCTTTGACTGGAAATGCTTCATTGACTGATCCACTAATCTACGACCACCCTTACCTCTCTTGTTAGGCGTGTCCCTTTCATATTAGGCGTGCTATTAATAACTGAGATATCCACTAACCTATTAACTAAACTAGACCGCTTTTAGGAAGGATTCCTGGACTGGACTGACTGACCTAAAGCAAGGAAGGCAAGGACGGACAGGAACAAGAATAGGTTTGACTAAAGCAAGTCCAGTTCCGAAACGAAAGCGAGATCGATCGATCCTTGCCCCGCCTACCCTGTCATCATAATCAAAGTGGAAACGTGCAACAAATTTAAGGCTAGGTCCGCCTTACCTTAATATTAATATTAATATAAAGTAAAGATGAAATGAAGTCAAAGTTCCTCGATTTTCTATTTTTATGAAAGGAAATCTTAAGAGTTAGCTATATCTAGCCGTGCTGGTGAAAGCCCTAAGTGCAGGTCAGGTTCCGGTTCCTGTGAAAGAGAAAGTTCCTATCTTAAAAAAATACGTCTAGTGAGTCTCATCTTTCGCAAGTTGACGTGAGACTCGCATTGATCTACCAGACGTCGATGAGCTTTTGGTATCAGATGCTTACGACTTGCCTATGTGATTGGCCGTGTGGAGTAGGCGTAAAGAACGAGTTGCTCCGGTAGTAGCAACTAAATGAAATGACTTTACGAAATCTTCCTTCACGGGGCCTCTTCCTTTCCTAAAATGCTGGATCGGATATCGTCAATCGAATTTAAGTACGCACGCGAAGAGCGATCCTTCTTAGCCCGTTCATGAAAGTCCTTTGTTGCCTAACAAAAATCCAAAATCCGAATCGGAAAGATCAGGTTCGAGATGGCAAGTCCGGTTAGGGCAGGTCTTTTACTACCTATATTCCAACTACGAAGGACAGGCTCCTTTTTCCCTTTATCCATCCCTTTTTCATAAAATTCTCCCTCCCTCCTGGGGAAAGCTACTCGATCTGCTAAGCAACCAAGCTACTCTATCCATCTATCCATATTGGCTAGCCCTCTTCCTGAACTTCTCAGTTCAGAGAAAGAAATCCGGTTCGGCTCCTCTTAGAGATGGTGGGGAAGTAGCAAAAAACCAACATGAAATTCTACTATGAGACCTCTCCCTCTGGTTCGAAATTATCCGCTTGAAGGGAAGGTTATCCTACCTCACCGAGCAAGGGCAGCAAGGGATGGCCCGCTAGTCCAGATAGTTGTGGGAGGGGACTCCGGGTACATCAGAGATGAATGCTTGTTTGTTACCGGCAGCTCTCTTTAAACAAAGAGTGAGGGCGCATTTGCGGAAAATGAGACTCGATACAATGGGCTGGCTAGCCTTTCTCTCCGGTTGACCGGGGCAGTATCGACTCCAGCCGTTCCTCCAACGCTAGCAGGCATTAGCCTGACTTCCCTCCTCACCAAGGTAAGGAAGAGAGCATCGGGGACGGTTTTGTCTCAGCCGTGGTAAGGAACAACAAAACAAAAGATATGTTCTTCCGAATGAGCGGATTCAGCGGGGAAGAAAGCAGTACACCCTCTTCTTAAAATAAGTTAGCCTCTAAAGGCTGACCCGTGATGATCCCTACATCACGTAATCGGAAATTGGTGAAATTCTGAATACGGGTACGAGTTCATCCAGAAGCGCTGGAAGGGCTGGAGGAAGGGGACGAACCGCATCGATTGAGTTATATCCGGCAGGGGAACCCCCACGTACCTAGAAAAGAAGGGGAAAGTCTTACCTTTTGGAAACATAAGGTGCATCAGAAAGGATTCCGGATATATTTTTATAGCCGGATTCACAAGCTGAGGACTAAGTCGAAGTGAAAGTCGGTGCCATTGTTAGTGCCAAGACCCTAGAATAGTGAACACCAAGTGAAGAGCCACCCTCCGGAACGTCGAGAAGGGGGACGAACTGCTTTGATTGGATCCGATCTGGTAGACAGAGACGAAGACAAGGATGAATAATCTGAAGAAGGCTATGCCGAATTCGAGGGAAACTGTGAAGAAGAAGACTACGAAGAAGGAAGCCGATGCCTAGGCCGAGGCTGGTGCCTAATTCTATGCTTGAAGCCTAAGCTAGAGCTGAAGCTGAAGCCTAATTCTAAGTTTCATCTAAAACTGAAGTTAGGGCTGGAGCCTGAGTTGGTGTTGATGTCCTAGAGTAGCGAAACTACAAGTGAAGGGGCGCTATCCGGAACCCTTAAGGTCGGGGACAATCTGCTTCGATTGGGCCTTGCAGGCAGACAGGCTAACTTGTGGAGACAAAAAGGAATCCTATATAAGTGAGAATGTCGAGTCCCGAGGGTCTGCAAGAGGCTGAGCTAACAAGCTGGCTGAATATATCATGGGGATGCCCGATTTGCGATTGAGCTAGCTGATAAGTATGATCTCTCCGATCTGGCATGAGCCACTCCATTCCTACTTCCACTCAACAAAAAAGATAGGATTCTTGGGCCCTACCTCCAGAGTGGGATATGGAGGAGTGCGTGCGGCTATTTCAGACCAAAGGGGGCCAAGGGGGATCCCATAAATATAAATAATAAGTAAGAAAGGGGAGCCACACCCGGGCTATGAGCTATTTCTTCTAACCATCTTCTGTACCAGTTTTGATCTTTTCTTCCATATCAGTCTGCTCGACTCATTCTCTATTTGCCAATAGCTTAGCTTATAATCCATATCTCCTTTCTTTCGAGAAGGATGATCAGTTCCGTAAATATTGACCCCAATTCAAGCGATAGTAGCTTGCATTCACCAATCATTCCCTCTTCATCGCAACCGACGTCAAACAGATTCACGGGACCTGTCGAAGAGCGGTTTTCATGTATAGAATCTGATCATTGGAGAAAAAGCTGGAGAAGAAGGGCGCATCAACTGCGTCAGGCTTTATACTAAGAAGTGGGACACATTTAAAAAAGCGCTGTCGCACCTTAACACTTTGTTTGCGGCATTTCTTGGGTACGAGCGAGCTGCTTCCATTGTTTGCCTCGCTATCTAAGTGAGCGCTTTCGGGCATATGCTCCTACTGGGATATGGATTGAAACCAGTACAACTCTCAGGCTGAGGAAACTTCCTACTTGCGCATATCCGCCCGCTCTGAGCGAGAAAACGAACACATATTGATCATTGACCTCTGCCAAGCCAAGCATTAGTAGAGCAGTAAACTTGGCATCTTAAGATGTTTGAAAGGTTGGAGGAATAAATGCTAATCTCAAATGTCGTTTTCATTTTCTGCGAGATCATCTTTGGGAAGACAGGGCACCAATATCTGATATGGAAAATGCACTCTTCCACTAATGTAATGCCAGGGTGTTTCAACTCATGGTAGGCTCGTCTCTCTGGCTATAAGGGAATGTTTAGAATGTTATATGAGTCCCTTGTTGCCGCCTTGCTCAAGCAATAAAGAGATGAACTCGCATGGGCTCATGAGACCGGTTGTAGAGAGAGAGATATTTTGGAAGCCCGCCAATTACAATTAAGTGAGGCAATCGATCGGAACGCTAACGGCGAGGTGCCAACTCAATAATTGGTAAATAGCCTACTAGAGCTATGCATCTAAGAAAAAGAAGTAGAGCACCTAGGCCAACAGAAACGAAGGAAGCAAGTGGGGCGATCCCGGCAGATGAGCCTGAGTTTGAAGCTTTCGAAAAGACAATGTCCTATGGTATCGGCCAGGAGGCTCGTGAGTTGATTCACGACTCGGTGAATAAGAAATAGAATAAGTAGCTTCTGACTGGGGGGTGATTCAGAGTTTTGGAGGAATTGAAATAATTTAGATAAGTCGACCCTATTCTATTGGGTAAAAAGCTTTTAAGCAAGTAAGCGAGGAAAGTAGACTGATGATGTTCACCCGCGGGCCAGATTCACAATCAAGATTCCTAGACGTATCGTCCAGTTATCCAATTCAACAAGTTCAGAACACCCAAAATAGCTAAAGCTGAGTGGCGAACGGCCGGATATCTAATCTCTGGGAGGAACCACCATATCTTTCCGCCGGATCTACTCAATTTGAGTAATACCTCTTCCTATTTTAGTAACAAGAGAAGGCCTTCCGCGCATGATCGAATGGACTTTGAACCTAATGCGTGTCTAAACTTCTAATTGAGTGCTTGCACTGTCTTCGTTGGGGGTTTCGCTCCCTCTGCTTTGAGAAAGCAAAAACGAAGTGATCTCGGCTTTTTCCTTTTTTGAAGTGGAGGAAATCCTGTTCTTATTCCCAGAAATGGGTAACTCACGAACTAAAGAATGATTATCGAACTAAAGTCTCTATATTAAATATAAAAACTTTCTTTCTCATCTTTGTAGATCCCAGAGGAATAAATGGAGGATTCCAAAACTGGATTAGGAGACATAGATTCAAGCTTTGAGCGAGCGGTGCTTTCATTATGCGGTTCCTCTTTTAGTTAGCGATTGTTCATCAAAAGAGAATGCTTTCTTAGGTAGGCTCCAGGTGAGTTTCTACTGAGATGTAAAACTGTGGGTAATAGCGCAGTGCTTTCTATGCTTAATCGACGCCAGTAGTCTCACTTCCGAAATGGGATTTCGTCAGACTCGTAGGATCATCTGGATGAAAGGGGGGCTCCCGCTTGTGTATTGAAAGTAATATGTTCTCTCGTCCTCGGTTGGGTTTTTCACTCTTCGTTAGTGCCTTAATCTATTCTGTTTCGTTAGCTAGACTTTCCCCTATCTGGCACCCAGGCATACGGGACTAGATCGCTCGGGAAAGCCTTTTCTCTAGCAATAGCTACCCATTTCCAGAAGGAATTGCCATTAGACTTTCGAGTGATCGTACCATAGTTTATAGAGAAATGTTTTTGATTCATGGAAGAACTGGGCTTATCTATGCGCCCTTTAGCTTAGCAGGAGTGCTTCTTTGTTGTGCCATAGCGTAACGAAAAGGAACCCTTTTTCCTTTCATCATCACTTTATGCTCGCTTTCTTAGGAAAGCTGAACCAATCATGTGACTGACTCGAAATAATCTTTTGTTGAGCTATCATAGGGAAGACGGCGAGCTACAAAGAAAGAAGAAAGTCATAAGCGCTTAACTCGAGGGTTATTGTCACTTAACTTCGTCAAGACACTTTAAAGGCAGGCTTGACGAGCGCTACTCCACTACAGTTTCGCCTCCACTCAATCAGCCACTTAGGTTTGGCGAAGTGAACATGAACGCGTTAGTGACGTAGCAAATTAGAATATCCAAGCCGGTAGCCCTCCCTTCCGAGCCAGTCTCCTTTTACCTTCACTACACTACTATAGATACATAACTTCTTCTTCACTCCTACCTGAACTCCTTCTTCACTCCTATAGATATATCTAATTTCTTTCTCGAATTTGTAGGAAGTGGTGCATCTTGTGGTTGAGCCAGGGCGTGGTCAAAGGGAAGGTTTGATTGTCAAGACTTGACATGCGACTCAATGCTATTGATCCCTATCATCCGAACGAATGTCTTGTATTGGTTTGGATCATCCGAGCGAGATCACATCTTATTCTATGCAATTCTGTTTGTCATTGATCTGCGTACACACCGCTTCCACAGGTACATGCACCACACCCCTATCTATCAAGTGAGGGAAGGGTGAAAAGAACCCCCAGAAGGTATGGATTCGGAAGTCTAGTTGTGATTCGATGGAGTGATGGTGCCTCGTATGAGACATCGAACGGAACCTGCTGCCCGTAGTGCTTTACTTGAACATGGATTTGCCCTGAGGTTGCTTGCATACTACTAGACGTAAACGAGTTGCTTCGCTTCCATCGAGTGACGTACTCTTGACTGGAGAGCTACCCGCATTGCCTTCCCGACTTAGCCTTCGAATCAAGCTTGCCGACTTGACTTAGCCTTCGCCTTTCACTTTTCCTGTAAGGGGGGATGGAATAGTTGGATACCTAAAGCCTTCTATCTCTATCTCTCCTCTCTGTTTACTGGGAATCCTATTTTGAATGCTAGAGATCGGTCTGGGAAGATTGTCTTTTCTATCCACTTGGATAGCGCCCAATCCTGACTCTAGCTTTGATAGCCAAAAGAAGGTCTTTGAGCCCGCTGCCCTTCACCGTTCGAAAAGCACTTGCTTTGATTGGCTCCCCGGTTGGATTTGAACATTTAATTTCTTTCCTTGAGAGAGCGACTAGTTGTCGATGAATAAGGCTGAGAAAGTGGCCTAAACTGCTGGGAAAGATTGACCTTGATTTGAGCATGACCTGCCTGATGAAATAGCTATCAACCATGGAACTGCAAACGATGCCCCTTAACCTAGGGAAGAGTCCCTTTTCCAGTTGAATGAACTTCTTGAATAGCCTATCTATTGACCATGGAATCCCCTGATTTGAGATTGAATCGCATGAAAGGATCCCTTTTCTGCCTTCTTGGTTATTAGATGCTTAGCTTCGGAAAGAAAGTGCTTTGTCTTGCCTTCATTCCATTTTTTCAATATCAAAATAGTTTTCATGGGATCTCTTGCAGTCAAAGCGTTGTTCCCATAGCCTCTTCTCGCTCATCTGCACCCCTCACTACTGAAAGTTGATCTTATCGTTCTTCTGATCTGCTTCCACTCTTGGCTTCCAAGGTCTAGCCTGGACCTCTGCCTCGACATTATCAATTAAAGAAAGAATCTACTTCCGACTTTCGGGACTTACTTTCTTTCCCTTCTTCCTTAGCTGGCACAGCAGAAAGAGTAGCTTACTGACATTGGCATAGCAAAGACTATCCTTTGCTTTCCTCTTAGCCGTTGATTCCCAACTCTCCTTCCCGTTTCCCCCCTTAAAGTTTCATCTCTCTCTTTCATCGGCGAACAATAAAGCACGGTGGGATGCATTGACACGACTCCACCTATTGAATAGAGAGAGGGCCTCTTACTCTTACTAAGTAGCGATTCTCTCCATGTTGATTTGAATCTATCGAAATCCTACAGAGGGCTTGACTTTCTTTTGGTAAGGAGGAGCGTTTCTGATCGTACTTCTTTCAAGGGAGTCTCTTTCTGTCTCCTTCGGGCTCTCCTCACTGGTATCCGTGACCTAATACTGGATTAAGGGATATATAGCTCTGGTACTTGTGAGACTGGACTTGAAAACTGTGCCGGGGAAGATGAAACCCGATGGATGTGTTTACGGGCACTAAGCTATGGCTATTCTTTGAAATTGGAAGAGGCTTTGATTCAAAAAAAAAGTGAAAGGGCCGAAGGGGCTTACCGGAGACCCCATTGATTTGACTCGATCAACCAATTCCTTAAACGAGTTCAAAAATGCTTTAAACGAAATTATGCTAAAGCGGAGGATCAGGGGTTTCTTCCTTATTCCAGGTGAGCTTTCATAGTAGAGGATGCATGCAACAAGTTCAACTCTCCTTCTTTTTCGAGTGAAAAGCTCGTTTTAATCATTCAAAGCGTCTCCGAGGAGGTCGGGTCAGACTATGGATATAAGCCAAAGAGAGGAGTTTGGGGCACCAGCTCTTCTCAGAACCCGGGGGAGAGACTAAAAGCTGTCTCTTGATCCCCCTCGGGGGACCCTTCTTAATTGATTGCCAAATCTTAATCGAATTGCCATGCTCTAATCAAGGAGCGACCAATGAAAATAGAGTGACAGTGACAAGTTCTAGGGCGAAGCACTCTGATCCTGGGCTTTTGAATATCAAGCTTGTGCACAGGCCTCTCTCTTCCTTCTTGCTTCACACCTGCTATTGACCCCAATTCACTTAAGAAAGCAGCCAAGCAATGGCCTTGTTATTTATAAGGGGTGCGGCTATGCCGTGTTCTCGGTGTATGCGCGAAGTGAATCTTCTATACCGTCCATAGTTGGCGGGCAATTCGTCGTTCATAGCATTTTGGACCGTTGTCGCTGGGGATTGAACTTAGTGCTAGGCTTCCGCTGTCGGTCCGGCCCGGGTGATGAAACTGAACGTACTTTGGTTAGTTATTCTGCTTGTATCGACTTGCGTTTGTCCCTCTGTTCCTGATCCTTTCAAGCATAGAATGAAGCGAGTGGGGATTGTCAAGGTACAGCTTTTCTAACGGATTTCCAACTGGAAAATCCAAGCTCTGCCTTTAGCTTTCCCCATCTACTATCAATTATTCACCTATTTTTCAGTATGAATCGAAATCGAGCGTAACTCTGCTCATCCAAACTGGGATTTTAAGCGAAAGAAAGATTTTCCGGTACGCTTTCCCTAAGGTGTAAAAGACTTTTTAAGTTTTAGTGTTTAACAACGTCGTCAACCCGTAACCGGGGACTATAAGTCCGCCTCCCAAGACTACTCAATCCCTGCTGTATGCCCTGCTGCTGACCTTATCGAGACAATGGGAGCAGGCTGGACACTCAAAGAATTCGATACAGCGGGAGGAATGAAGGTTCCCCGATTGGATAATAGTATATGCTGACATGACAGGGGAAACTGGCTTGCAGAGTATGCCTTCTTTCTATGAGAAGAAGGGATTTTTCTACCGTAAAGATAGGAGCTGATACGCCCTTCATTGCTAGTAGTGCACTCAATTCGCCAAGGAGCGGGGGAAGAAAAGCTTCTTCTTATTCAATACTAGCTGACCCAGCCTATCCATCTCAGTTGGAAAGTCGCATCCCGTGCTTGGGTACGAAAGTAGGCGCACTTTTTGAATAGATATTCCATTTTTTTTTACTGTTCGTGGATTAAGGCAGTTCAGTTCCTTTCCGTTAATTCAATATCTGTCTGTCCTGCGAAATCAACAGGAAAGTCATTTGGCAGTTGCTTTAGCAGCTTCGGTAAAGGCGAAAAGCGCTTCGGTTTGTAAGCAGGAAAGAGAGCAGCAGATTCTGCGCATTCATGTGGAGCAGATTCTCGAACAAGAGCAGGGGATATCTTACTAGACCTTACTCACCAGGGAATTGCTCTAAAAGCTTAGTCTAGAACCAGCTAACCCTTTCTCTTTTTCTTCTGTACCTTATTATTAGTATACATACTCTAGAACCAGACTTACAGGATAGAGCGTTAGAGCATGGGATTAAGAACCTGACTGACTTTGTGACTCCTATAGTATAGTAAAACCAAAGAAAGGGTAGTTGGTTAGCTTATTCATACAGCGCTGGACTTGCTCGCTGGGATGGAGGCTTAGCTTGAGAGCAGGTTTTAAAAAGATCCCAATCTTAACAAACAATAGATCTAGGGCTAGAGGGGCTTAGCATTCACCACTGCCTTAAAGCACTTTCCACGGGGAGAAAGATAGTTAGACACCTACCAGATAAAGATATCTAGTTAGCTTCCCCAGGTGACCAAGGAACCAATATTCACTATGTAAGGGAAGGTAGAAAGACTGACACTATTACAGGAGCGCTTATGAAATATATCTTGTCTATTTCCTAATGTAATACTTTAGGCACTCTAGATCTTATAAGCCTCTATACGGTAAACCCGGAGAAGACTTGCTTTTCCTCGAAAGCAACCTATAACCAGCTTTCTTAAAATCCCTTTTTCTAAGACGGGCCTACTCTACTCGCCTAAAGGATGCAAACGAACTTGCTCGGAGAGAAGGCATCTTACACTCTTGCTCAGAGGGCGTATATTCCTTTATTCCTCATATTCAAAAGCCCTATTACAAGACTTATACTTATTTTATTAAAGACTTTTTTTTTTCAAGCCATATGAGAGCCTATGGATCATACCTATTTGTTCTATCGATATAGAAAGTATCCTATTATTCGATCGCCATGGAAGCACTTAAGTAAGACTGGCCAGCAGAAGAGATTATATTAGCACACTGGCTGTAACCCCTAGACCCTTAGACAATGGCCTGCCAAAAGTCGAATCAAGGGAGGCTTTGGGAGAAAGGTTCTGAACTGGGGGGACCCCCTACCCCGCGACAGGTTAACTAGAGGAATGCCAGGTGATCCAGGCGTCGGCTTTCAAGGAAGCGGTTGAAAGATCCGCCTTGAGAGGACATTCTCTTTCTCGAGCTTTCGTGGGTTACAAAATAAAATAGCACATCCAGCCTACTCTATCGACAGTCCAGCCAGATGAAGGAAAAAGTAAATCGGGATCAGCTGCCTTTACTTTTTTACTTTAAAGGGTCTTGAATCTCATGTCATCAAAAGTAGGCAGGCTTTCCTTCTTTCGACTGATTGCCTTCCGCCCGGAAATCTGAATGATTTTGAACCATAAACTGAAAGCTCCTCGTTCCGAGCCTTGCTGTCCTACTATTAGAAGTGAGGCTTTTCCCGCTCGTCTCGTCTTTGGTGACAAAACTTCTCTCGTCCATCTCCGTCTGTGAAAAGCATTGGCATTCTAAGGTAACCTTAGCCTTCTCCTCGTCTTAGAAAGATGAAGAGGAACTTTTTACATCGCTTAGGAAAAACACATCTGGCGTTGGATCAAAAAGCTAGTGAGAAGTGGTCTCTTGCGGGGATGCTTTCGAGTATTTCCCAGGATTTATATTCATCCATAGAAAGGTTCCTTCTCGGAGGTTTTTCTTTCCAAGCGGGAAGTAAGACCTTGCAAGCTAGGATCTCAAAACGATAGCAAAAACAAAAGCAGCATTTTCCGCTTCGCTATATGATTTAATTATTACTTTTTTGTAGGAGGGCTTGCCCTTTATCTTCTTATTCTTAGACGCCTGTTTGGTATAAGGGCTTGTTTGCAAGCTAAGGACGAGACAGATATTGAATTAACAGATTTTACTTTGACTGATTAGCTGCTAGAAGTAGCCCAGTTAGTCCAATACGACGAACACGGGCTTGGAGAAGAAAGAAGGGCCTTTGCCTTTAATAAGGGCTCTTTCTTAGCAAGAAGACGGGGTTTGCGCCTTAGAAAGTGACGGTCTTGTCTTTCTCTTTGTGCAAATCCAGTGCTGGTGTTGAAGGTTTAGCCCAGCCCAGTGAATCAAGAAATTGAATCAGGAACAGGAAGCGCTGCTAGAAGAGAATACTACATTGCCGCTGCAAGTGCTTGAGAATGAGTTCACGCTCTTCTTGTTACAGTAAGTGCTGCAATTGAATCAGCTCTTGATGCAATAAGAGTTCTTGGTGTAACCGCAGTTGAGTAAATATCCGCCGTGGTTGAATCACTAAGCTGTGGTAGTGCTGGAGTACTCCTATCCCTGCTGGTGGTAAAAGAAAGAAGACAGAAAAGCTATTTCATCAGCTCTGGAACTTGAAGGCAGAGAAGGAGCCGGTGGAGTCTGTTAATCTGATTCA
>BTHF01000187.1:30000-39725 GCA_033242345.1 Citrus unshiu
ACTAAAGAGAGACGATCTAGATTGAGACTTTCAGCCTGTTTTTGAGCCTTGGGTACGTCGAACCTACCTCCAAATGCATTACTAAAGAAAGATCGATCTGCTCGGAGCACATCCCGTGGGTTGGTCTCGTTTACTGACTTCGTTTGGGGTCTCCCTCTGGGGTATCTATAGTGGGCTCACTCTCGACACATCCTTTGACGCTTTGCCCAGTTCTCGCTAGCAAAATAAGCTTTCTAGAGCCTAACCCATTTGAGCTTTTCCAAAGGAGAATTAAGTGTACTCATGGGTAGTACCAAGAATCGGAACAGATCTATAGGCGGTGGGCAGGAAGAAAGCTCAACGCGCGTCATAGACTGATGCTTCTAGCGCACCAGACACAAAGAAAGCTTTAGCACGAAGGGCAGAGCAAGCCAAGCAAGATCTCTTTCTTCCTATTCTGATAAGTAGGATCAATAAGGGGATTTCCGCTGGCAAGCAAGGCATAGGAGCCATTCCCGGCCGGCCTGTTTGGTCTTGGTCTTTAGAATCACCAATGTCTGCTTACGGCGCGACGGGGGCGCTATGAGTGGCCTTAGGAGCCTACTAACTTAGAGAAAGGATGTCCGCTAGGCTAGCCTTCCAACTATAGGTAGGCATCTCTGCTACCCGAACAGACGCTTTTGACATCTTTATCGCATCTATGGAAGTCCACCTTTCTTTATGCATTTTCCTATTCGGTCTACTGAAGTCGACCCACAGAAGTAAGGGCGGAGCAGCCGCTTAGGGCGAGGAAGATCGGTTTAGATACGATATGAACCAACCCCCTTAAACGAAGAGGGGTTTTTTCTTGCGAAATCTCCTTCATCTGCTCTTATTGATTCTAGACAAAGCCACCTTTTGATATGGATGGAAACTTCCCCGTCCCACAAACAAATACTACAAAGAAAGCTAAGCTTGCCTGTTTCACAGACATCCCCTAACGGCCCTAGCTCCGTCTGCCGGCTCATCTGTTTACCCGAGCTTGCTTATAGCGCTAGCAAGAAGAGAAGCAATCCTGACCTTACTTACAGTGAAAGAAGGCTACACAGTAGGCTAAGCGAAGCGAAGCAACTAGTTTACTTGCTTGAAAAGGTGCGGCTAGTCAGGAGTCGAACAGAAGCATGAGTTGAGTGGTGAGCTAAAGCAGGGTAGCGAAACTAGGAACGGAGTTGGCTTGTTAGAGCTAGGCTGTTGAGTTAAAGTAAGCGAGCTAGTCATACGAGCCAGTGAGCTAGGCAGCTTGCTGTAGTTGCTACGGTAAACTGGAGTGAAAGGAGTTGGCAGTAGATACTGAGGGCTAAAGATGTCATTGGAACGCTTTCACAAGGCCGTTACGGAGATGCGAACAAAACAAGCCGCAGCTCGCGATCATAGGAGCTATTCGTCACTTAGAGCTAATCGTCTCCTAGCACGAGTAGCATTAGCAAAAGCGAGCGTAAGGGAAATGGAAGCACAAAGACTGATTTGGAATTCACTTCAGAGATCTCAAATAGTGGCTTTTGAGATAAGTGGTGAGTGGACAGGGCGGATTCCAACTAGAGGTAAAGAAAATCTTTAGTTCGAAGTTCAATACTACTAATTAGTATTATTAGCTAGGAAGCAAATCCTGTAGTTAGCTCGAAACCTTGCAACCGGGAAAGCAGGAAAGGTTGCTAGGGGAAAGAGAACTACAAGAAGTCTACTCAGTCCAAGTACTCCTTCTCGATAAGTAAGGTAGGAGCAGCTTGCTGTTTAGTTCCAGTAATAAAGCTAGGCTCTTTGTTGGCTATTCATAGATCTGGAGTTCTCTTCTATTGCTGATTTAGCTGCCTTCTTTCAGTGCAGTTCAAGTCCGCCGACCTTCTGGTAGGTTCCACGGGGTTCTCAACGTTGCCGTTACAATTCTTGAAGCTGCTGATGTCCCAGCCATGACCGGTGTCTCCGCTATCGGTTTCCGTGATCTAATCGGCAAGAGCCTTCATCCAAAGACTCACTGGAGCATGAAGAAATCAAAGTCTACACTACGTAATTCTCGGGAGAATTTGTTGCGTGATTCTGATGATCAATCGGACGGTTGTGATTCGACGACTTCGTCATCATCATCGGCAACAACTGCTTTAAAGGAGTGGAATGGGATAATGCGGGAATTGGAGAGGACGAATCATGTAAGGTCTTCATCAGACGGTGGAAGATTGCTTTGCGGATTGGGGTTGTCGCCAAGGAAGTCTGCTTGTCTGCTTGCTCTGGTAGCTGGTCCCTAGCTGCTGGTAGAGGGATAGATTAGGAGGGATTTTGAATCTTGCTTATTGACTGAATTTCCGGTACCGGGGGTTCATCAAAGTTCGGGAGAAGCGTATGGATGGCTACCAGAACTTGACTCTTCAGTGGAAGAACTCGCTCCAATGCAGCATTCGAGGGAAGTGGGCACCTGGTCTCGTTGAATATGCGAGCTGTAATGACCAGAGATTGGCCGTTAAGCTGCCATGACCATAGGTAGGCAGTGCCAAATGAGAACTTTGCGAAAGAAAAAAAAGATAGCTATTGTAGGAAGTGGGCTCTTTGCTCCTTCCCAGATCAGACTAGCTTCGTAGTTCCGTGGATTCGAACGAAGTGGTTCCAACGAACCGGGTAAGGTATGAAGCAGCATTAGCCTCAGAATCCACATCTGAATCCCCCTACGAAGCAGAATAATCCGCATCCGATTGCTTCATATGAATCATACAAAGCAGCTGAGGCACCCCAAGCGGCAGACTAGGATACCCCTTTTTTCAGGAAGGAAGAACGAGGCCTTTTCAGCCTGACCCGATGAAGAGGGGATTTCAAAGAGAGGGTTATAGCCCTACCAATACGTAGAGTAGCTCGGTAATGAATAGCCCAGCCTCCCTTACCTTGTGAAGTGAAGCAACCGAAACCCTATTTTCTTTGCTCTCCTTTGGATGATCAGTCTCCCAGTAATATCCCAAGTAGTGAGCGGTCCAATTGTCTGGCGGAAGCCTGTTGCGCATGATTCTTTCTTTGCTATGAGAGTGAAAGCTGCTCAGAAAGGTCTCTTTAGTAAGAGACTATGCCTTTGACGTTCTTCATTGGCTTTGGTGCGGGTCATCCCCTTCTAAGGCAGATCCGTAATAAGCGATGGGATTCCAGGTGATGAAAGGAGGTGTAATTGAGTAAGTGAGAAGTTAGGTTCTCGGATAGGAATGAATCCCCGGAAGGACACCTTGCCTTGCTCTGTAGCCGGAATAGATAGATTCAAGGGGCGAAGGAAAGTCGGATGAAAGTGATCCTAATGGAAGTGGAAAGAGACGACCGCTTCTGCCTTTTGTTCACATGAAAGCAGAAGACCAAGGGTGAAACCCTCCTACCAACAGACTTTAGTAAGTAGTTGGCTTAGTCAGTGAATTCGGTGAATAAGTGCGTGGAACTCTTGCTTGTTTGATGCTTTCCAGTGGTAGTTGCGTCAAGCAGCATAAGCACTTACCTGACCATGAGTGTAGAGTGTAATAGGGCCATTTTCTCTTTATGAAATGGGGAGTCTGATCCCCAATAGGAAAATAAAAAGAGAACCAATCTCATTCGTGACACACGTTGATTCGAACAAAGTACTTCTTTACTCTTTCTTATTCTTAGGAGAATTACTCCCACTCCGAAATAGCTGCAATGCTGGCATGCTGATCCGCGATTACTGATTACTAGCGATTCCAACGAATTAAAGTAAAGGCTAATGGCCTTAACTACTTAAACGAATCAATCTCCCACTTCTCTACTTTAGTAAAAGGAGGGTCTTGCTGTTAAGCTATCTTTCTGCTGCTCATCGCTTTCAGACCTATCTTTGTGCTTACACTACAATATTATGCACCTTCCCAGCTTGGGTCCTCGCTTTGGGATGAATTCCTTCTACATGTTGAGAGGATCCGAGCCTTGAATCAAGACACAGGAGTTTGATCAAATTGGGCGTGGAACGAGTATAAGGGAGTTGGAGCAAAGACGACTAACAACCCGTCTATAACTGATGATTATCAGTTCCCAAGCTCCGGCCTAAACACAACTGCCTTTTCAACCCACTTGTACGACTCGGTTACAACTCTCAGGTCCCAATTGACACCTGATTTCTGATAGAATACCAGGTCTGCTCTGCTGTAAAAGCTGGCATTTATGGCACTGCTGCCACCAAGAATGCTTTCCCCACTCAAGGGAGCTAGTCTCTCTCTGGTTCCAATATCGTATAAAAGAAAGGAAATGGAAAGTCATGAGCTTCTCTTCTCCTTCCGGAAAGGCACATCCATTGTGGGGAAAAGGCTTGGAGCTTAAGCAGGACCTGTGAGGGGGCCTAGCTAACTTTCTTCTCTGTTGAGCCATTTCTTATGCCTGCACGCATTACAAGTCAAGACCTTTACGCGGCTTTTAACCCTTCTTTCTATTAAAGAATTCCACAGGGACTGATTGAGAGCTCGTTCTTAAAGAAGGCATGTCCTAGGAAGGAGGTCAGGTCTAGCAGGCAGAAAGGCATTGAGAGCTCCCTCAGCAACTACTAGTTCAACACCAGACTAAACGGTTGGAAGTAAGGCATCAGATGGTAGACGGAGAGAACTAATAGACCTTTGACTCATTTACTCACGGGAACTACTAGAGTTATAAAGTCTCAGTCTCACGATCCGATCCGTCAATAACCGATCAAAACCACGATCAATAGAAGAAGAAGAAGATTTGTCCAATAGCCGACTATTGAGAATAGATAGACTCCCTACCTAAATACGTAAAGGTAAAGCTATCACTACTTGCCAGTGGTGCCCATTCGCTATTCAGCATTCGTTGATAATTGATCGACCCGCTTGGAGATTGGAGTACTACTGAAACAACTTCGTGGGAGGCGGGTTGATCTTGGTTTACAATCCTCTTGAGGAGCATTCAAAGATCTGTAAATCCCTTACATTATGTCATTTCGAGGTAGAGCACCCAAGTGATAGAGAATCTGGGAATGAAAAGAAAAGGACACGCCGATAGCAGAAGTGGTGTTGCTTGAAACCGGTGCTGAATAAGTGGTACTGCTGGCGCCAATAAATCATGAACCCCTTCTTGTGGAGCCAATCGATCATGAAAGACTTCGTTTTGAGTCGTACCCTTTCTGTTACTGGATTAGAGGTCTTCTCGCGGGTAGGGCTCTCCTAGCGAAGAGGAAGTCTTCTTTTGTACCGTGGTATAGTTTCATTTGTGCTCTCTTTGAACCCCGCTTGCTTGGCAGAGTGTCCGTTGTGCTCTTCTGGTCAAGTCCTTTGCTCAATTGTAATTCTAGAGGATCATGATAAGACCTACTAATAAAGTAAGTAGTGCTCTCGAAACCGAATCTGAAGCTTGGCACGATCCTTTTTCGTAGACAGACTCAGAAGGCAGCCTCGGGCAGAAGCGTCATAGACTTTAAAGAATAGGAAGGAGATCCCGGGCAGCTCTCAACTTAGTCCCCAGCGTCGGGCACAAAGAAAGAGACTTTCTAGAACAACCAAGGCACGAACAGGAACGAATGGATCTTACCTGACCAACAAGGGCACACGAACAATGGAATGGAATAGATGGATCTGACCTACTTTACGAGCGTACGAGCTCTCACTGGTGGGCTTGGATCCAATCGAAAGGTATTAGTGAAAGGGGGACTTGCATTGCCAAGGTGGAAATAACTGGGATCACCTGTGGATGTCTCACTAGAAGAGGAATTGGTAATATTCAATAAGATAAAGAGAGTCAGCATAGAAGTTGCTTGGCGGATATTCCCGGTGGGTTACCTGGGACTGATCAACAGGGACTACATAGCATTCCTTTGACTAATTGGGGTCTTCCACCCATCCTTATACACCTCTTGGTACATATCCAGGTCAAAGAGAATGGAACGTATCTAGAGATCTACTTAAGCTATTAAGGGAATCCGGGAAGAGAGGGAATCGATGACTCGTTGTCGGTGTTTAGGGAAAAGGATGGATTACCCATCGCATCGTCCGGCGAAGGATTTAGATTAGAAGGATGAAAGAGAGTTCATACACAGATTGAGTAGAATTGCCCGAAACCCTGGTCAATCAGTAACAACTGATAATCGAGCAGTCCCTCACAACCAAAGATGAATGAACAAGGAGGCCATTTCCGGGGACAAAGCAAATAAGGCTGGAGAAGCCCCCCTCGGCCTAGCAAGGAATTGGGTGGACTGACTTCCCGATGATCAGATTTTTAATAGAAAGCTAGGGCTTGGATCGTGGTAGAAAGCTAGGTGATGGCGAAGGAGAAAGCCAGAATGAAAGGCAAAGCGTAACAGGAGGAGGGAAGAAGACTTGAATGTATCCCTTATTTTCCTTTTTATGCCACTCCATTTCTGTGAAAGAGATTGATTGTCGGCCCTTATACATGAAAGGGCAAATGTTTGATGTCGAAATCCAGCGCATCCTGATAGATCCCGGGTCTGCAGTGAACCTCCTGCCATATCGAACTCTTCGGAGGGTTTACAACTAACGATTTGGAGCATGAAGATGTGACGGGTTTCAATCAAAGCGAGTCTAATACAATGGGATCGATCACTCTCCCGCTTGGAGAGCTTGAGACTAAGGTGTTATTCTATTCTATGTGATTGACGTCGACACCTCCTATCGCGCTTTACTTGGGAGACTGTGGCTTCATAAGTACAAGGTCGTGCCCTCCACTCTCCATCAGTGCCTCAAATATGTTGAGAAGGGCTCAGAGAAAAGAAGATATGGGGACTTGCATGCATCCCTTTTCTGTGCTGGAAACGCGTTATACCGACGCTAAGTTCTACTTTTAACTAAACGCGAACAGTCGGCATTGCAAGCAGATAGAGAGCCCCCGCCCATTTGAGTCGTTGCGAGCCGGAAAGCGTACCGGCAGGTTGAGCCGCGAAAGGGCCGCAATTAATTCTATTATTATTTTATTATATTAATATTAATTAATTAATATAATAAACAATATAGAATATTCTCTATCTATCTATAAACAATAAGAAAATCCTTTTTTTTTATTGTTCATTCCTGGGAAGAGGAAGAAGCAGATAGAGCAAAGACCTACCCTTTCCGTCCGCTCTTTCCGAAGTGAGCAAATTGCATGTAGAGATCCGTAGGGGCTTATAGTTTAATTGGTTGAAACGTACCGCTCATAACGGTTATATTGTAGGTTCGAGCCCTACTAAGCCTACCACCCCTTCTCTTCACCCGAAATAAGGAAGTCGAAGTCCCCGCCACCCTGCGGATCTCAATCTAGCGACGGCACCTGGAACCACACTGCTGCCGCTGCCCTTCGGGCACGCCTCATACGCTTACCACTCACCTACGCTCTTGCAGCATGCCCCCTTCGGGCAATACGGCTTTCGTAATACGCGAAGCAGCTGAGCGATAGCTCTGCTATATTCTCGCGATGGCGAAGAATCGAAGCGAAGAGCGAAGTTACAACTTTAGGCGAGGCGAAGAGCGATAGCGAAACCCTTAACTGAAGTCTTATTGTTCTCGAACAACGATCATTCATTACGGCCGGCCCGACCAAAGAAAAGACTGAAAGCCCGGCCCGGGCAAGCTAGATTATGGAACTGATCTGACCAAACTAGGTCTAATGGAACAAGATCTCGATCTCAATAAGGAATTGGAATCTGGAAGGGCCGGCAAGAATAAATGCGATAGCGAGGTTGAGCAGTAGCGAGGGGCGATAACGAAGCAAAGCAACCTTTAAGAGTAAGAGAGAGTAGATGCGAAGGTTCGGATCGAAGATCTTCGCGAGACGGCCCATGAATCTCGAGAATCGAGCGCGGGGCTTGAAGACCCTACCGCATTCCGGCCCCGGGGCCCTCAATTGGTCCTTTCTCTCTTCTCTTTTACCAGTGAGTGGTGAGTTTCCTTTTTCTTTAGGTGGGTACCTCGTGGATTCAGAGTTTGTTCCAACAGCTGCCACACGTGAGATCCTGATCGTCTTTCTCCCAGTGTTGTTGCCTGCTGGGGGAAGGAAGGAAAGAATCCAACCAGGACCGGAGAAGGTCAAAGTCTGGGCCTGAGAGGGCTGCCTGGTTTCGCCTACGCTATGGTTTCACAAGATTGAACCTTTTTTGTTCAACCGAAGTTAAGGAGTTCCAGAGTACGAGGGAATGGGCTTTCATTCCCCGGACCGCCTCATCTATGTATTCGGCGCCTCCCCCCGATTGCTTGAAGATGCGCGCGCGATACGATAAGGGGCCCCTGGGAAGAACCAATGAAAAGCCAGGGTAGTAGAGCCTCGGAGCCGGCCCAAGCGAAGATCGGCACTCGAAGGCTTGAGGAGCAGCCCGCAAAAGGGAAAGCCGTGGAGACGGCAGACTCGCCAGTCAGGCACACCGTGAGGCTGACTACAGCAGACCGGGAGGTTACAATTCTTTCCTGTTTCAATTTCCGGGAGTGAATGTAGGAAGTGCAGACGGTGGATCAGGTGTGAACATTCAACCAAAGGCGTCTTGGGGATCGGCAATAGCTAAGCATTGCGGCCATCACAGTTCAAGCTACGTATGGCTGGCGTACAACCTACGGCCAAAACAAAAGCAACAAAAAAATATGCTGGTACCTTTCCTTTAGTCCAATCTTAGACAAAGAGCAGCAAGTAGGCGATTTGTTCGCTGGGCGATTCAGCTAGCCAAATCGCACTAATGCAATTCATTCGCCCTACTATCCTACAGAGCAATTCAAACTCTTACTCTTAGTAAGACTAAGGCTAGGGCGACTCATTCTATTCTCTCTGAGGTCAGGTAGGTGAAGCGTCTAGCTTAGGGGGGCGCGTCAAATCGCTGAAAGGCCTTGGTGATTTTACAATTTGGTAATCTGAAGATAGAAAACCGCAATGATTCCAAACTTCACTTCAATAGTCTCGGATCCATGCTGCCCCGACTCCAAACTCGATGTTTGTTAACTAAGCGGGACATTCCCAAACTCTTTCTTAGAAAACCCCTTTCTCGTTCCCTTGTACAGCCTTTACTTTACCAGGCTTTTTTCATTATGTGTTCTTTTCGGGAGGTTAGGAGTGAGTTAAGCCAATGCGTACAAATAGATAGACCAGGTTCTTTTTTTGTTGAGGTCAATCTGTCTATGATTAAGAGTCTAGGTGGTGTTGAAGCCGGCTTATTCATGCCAGTCATCTTAGAGCTATGAGTCAAAACAATGTTCACCAACTCTTCCATAGAAATCTTGTTCATATATCGAAAATTCAAATATGAGTTTCAATTGTTATAGTGTTTTGTCTCCTCCCAAGGTAGCATTGCCGAGCGGGCGATCCCTGTCTTGTTTATCCAGCTAGCCTTTCCTTTCTCCGTGGTACTAAAATTCGATTTGTGAGAGCTCCTTGCGGCTCGGCTACTTTTTTTGAAAGGTAAGGTGGGACCTTAACCTTAAACTTAAAGTTAAAGCATTATCAATAAAGATGCCTATCTATAAAGCGCTGGGTTGAAGAGGGAACAAGTCCCACAGAGAGATGATAAGTGGGAGAAAGAGTGAAATTAAAATCTCTTCTGGAATGGAAGACCCCCATCCACTGACTCCAAGACTGCAGCCTAACACCCAAGTTAGCCTGACGGTCAGCTAAATAAGTCGCTTCCCTCTTCACATGATTAATTTGAACTATATATAATATATTGAAAAAAGTTTTCTCAGGATAAAGCATAGGCGCCAAGGTTCTTTATTTTTACCATTCGCCCATATAATCATGTTAAGAGAACCTTTGATATGATGATT
>BTHF01000188.1:0-39413 GCA_033242345.1 Citrus unshiu
GGGGTTATTTTTGGGCGCGGCTGTGCCCACGGTCTATTTTTGGCACACGGAGGCCGCTCGCAAAGTCTCGCGCCATTCCGAGTCCGGCGGACGAAGTTGGCCAGCCCCACCCCCCAAGGCTATAGCCCACCCGTTTTTGTGGCCTTTTTCCGCTGGACGAACATGGCGCCCCGGCCTTCGGGGGGTTATTTTTGGGCGCGGCTGTGCCCACGGTCTATTTTTGGCACACGGAGGCCGCTCGCAAAGTCTCGCGCCATTCCGAGTCCGGCGGACGAAGTTGGCCAGCCCAAGCCCCCAAGGCTATAGCCCACCCGTTTTTGTGGCCTTTTTCCGCTGGACGAACTTGGCGCCCCGGCCTTCGGGCGGTTATTTTTGGGAGCGGCTGTCCCCACGGCCTATTTTTGGCACACGGAGGCCAATCGCAAAGTCTCGTGCCATTCGGAGTCCGGCGGACGAAGTTGGCCAGCCCCACCCCCCAAGGCTATAGCCCACCCGTTTTTGTGGGCTTTTTCCGCTGGACGAACTGGGTGCCCCGGCCTTCGGGTAGTTATTTTTGGGCGCGGCTGTGCCCGCGGCCTATTTTCGGCACACGGAGGCCGCTCGCAAAGTCTCGCGCCATTTCGAGTCCGGCGGACGAACTTTGCCAGCCCCAACCCCCAAGGCTATAGCCCACCCGTTTTTGTGGCCTTTTTCCTCTGGACGAACTTGGCGCCCCGGCCTTCGGGCGGTTATTTTTGGGAGCGGCTGTCCCCACGGACTATTTTTGGCACACGGAGGCCAATCGCAAAGTCTCGTGCCATTCGGAGTCCGGCGGACGAAGTTGGCCAGCCCCACCCCCCAAGGCTATAGCCCACCCGTTTTTGTGGCCTTTTTCGCTGGACGAACATGGCGCCCCGGCCTTCGGGGGGTTATTTTTGGGCGCGGCTGTGTCAGCGGTCTATTTTTGGCACACGGAGGCCGCTCGTAAAGTCTCGCGCCATTCCGAGTCCGGCGGACGAAGTTGGCCAGCCCCACCCCCCAAGGCTATAGCCCACCCGATTTTGTGGCCTTTTTCCGCTGGACGAACTTGGCACCCTCGGCCTTTGGGCAGTTAGTTTTTGGGCGCGCCTGTGTCCGCGGCCTATTTTTGGGACACGGAGGTGCCTCGCAAAGTCTCGCGCCATTCCGAGTCCGGCGGACGAAGTTGGCCAGCCCCACCCCCCAAGGCTATAGCCCACCCGTTTTTGTGGCCTTTTTCCGCTGGACGAACTTGGTGCCCCGGCCTTCAGGTGGTTATTTTTGGGCGCGACTGTGCCCGCGGCCTATTTTAGGACACGGAGGTGCCTCGCAAAGTCTCGTGGCATTCCGAGTCCGGCGGACGAAGTGGGCCAGCCACACCCCCCGAAGCTATAGCCCACCATTTTTTGTGGCCATTTTCCGCGGGACGAACTTGGCGCGCCGGTGGTCGGGCGGTTATTTTCGGGCGCGGCTGTACCCGCGGCCTATTTTTGGCACATGGAGGTGCCTCACAAAGTCTCGCGCCATTCCGAGTCCGGCGGACGAAGTTGGCCAGCCCCACGCCCCAAGCCTGTAGCCCACCGGTTTTTGTGGCCTTTTTCCGCTGGGCGAACTTGGCGCCCCGGCCTTCGGGCGGTTATTTTTGGGCTCGGCTGTGTCCGCGGCCTATTTTTGGCACACGGAGGCCGCTCGCAAAGTCTCGCCCCATTCCGAGTCCGGCGGACGAAGTTGGCCAGCCCACCCCCCAAGGCTATAGCCCACCCGTTTTTGTGGGCTTTTTCCGCTGGACGAACTGGGTGCCCCGGCCTTCGGGTAGTTATTTTTGGGCGCGGCTGTGTCCGCGGCCTATTTTCAGCACACGGAGGCCGCTCGCAAGTCTCGCGCCATTTCGAGTCCGGCGGACGAACTTTGCCAGCCCCACCCCCCAAGGCTATAGCCCACCCGTTTTTGTGGCCTTTTTCCGCTGGACGAACTTCGCGCCCCTGCCTTCGGGCGGTTATTTTTAGGCGCGACTGTGCCCGCGGCCGATTTTTGGCACACGGAGGCCGCTCACAAAGTCTCGCGTCATTCCGAGTCCGGCGGACGAAGTTGGCCAGCCCCACCCCCCAAGGCTATAGCCCACCCGTTTTTGTGGCCTTTTTCCGCTGGACGAACATGGCGCCCCGGCCTTCGGGGGGTTATTTTTGGGCGCGACTGTGCCCACGGTCTATTTTTGGCACACGGAGGCCGCTCGCAAAGTCTCGCGCCATTCCGAGTCCGGCGGACGAAGTTGGCCAGCCCCACCCCCCAAGGCTATAGCCCACCCGTTTTTGTGGCCTTTTTCCGCTGGACGAACATGGCGCCCCGGCCTTCGGGGGGTTATTTTTGGGCGCGGCTGTGTCCGTGATCTATTTTTGGCACACGGAGGCCGCTCGTAAAGTCTCGCGCCATTCCGAGTCCGGCGGACGAAGTTGGCCAGCCCCACCCCCCAAGGCTATAGCCCACCCGTGTTTGTGGCCTTTTTCCGCTGGACAAACTTGGCGCCCCGGCCTTCGGTCGGTTATTTTTGGGCGCGGCTGTGCCCGTGGCTTATTTTTGGCACATTGAGGCTGCTCGCAAAGTCTCGCGCCATTCCGAGTCCGGCGGACGAAGTTGGCCAGTCCCACTCCCCAAGGCTATAGCCCACCCGTTTTTGTGGCCTTTTTCCGCTGGACGAACTTGGCGCCCCGGCCTTCAGGCCGTTATTTTTGGGCGCGGCTGTGCCCGTAGCCTATTTTTGGCACACGGAGGTGCATCGCAAAGTCTCGCGCCATTCCGAGTCCGGCGGACGAAGTTGGCCAGCCCCACCCCCCAAGGCTATAGCCCACCCGTTTTTGTGGCCTTTTTCCGCTGGACGAACTTGGTGCCCCGGCCTTCGGGCCGTTATTTTTGGGCACGGCTGTGCCCGCGGCCTATTTTTGGCACACGGAGGTGCCTCGCAAAGTCTCGCACCATTCCGAGTCCGGCGGACGAATTTGGCCCGCCCCACCCCCCAAGGCTATAGCCCACCCGTTTTTGTGGCCTTTTTCCGCTGGACAAACTTGGCGCCCCGGCCTTCGGTCGGTTATTTTTGGGCGCGGCTGTGCCCGCGGCGTATTTTTGGCACATTGAGGCTGCTCGCAAAGTCTCGCGCCATTCCGAGTCCGGCGGACGAAGTTGGCCCGCCCCACCCCCCAAGGCTATAGCCCACCCGTTTTTGTGGCCTTTTTCCGCTGGAGGAACTCGGCGCCCCGGCCTTCGGGCGTATATTTTTGGGAGCGTCTGTGCCCACAGCCTATTTTTGGCACACGGAGGCCACTCGCAAAGTCTCGCGCAATTCCGAGTCCGGCGGACGAACTCGGCCAGCCCCACCCACCAAGGCTATAGCCCACCCGTTTTTGTGGCCTTTTTCCGCTGGACGAACTAGGCGGCCCGGCCTTCGGGTGGTTATTTTTGGGCGCGGCTGTGCCCGCGGCCTATTTTTGGCACACGGAGGCCGCTCACAAAGTCTCGCGCCATTCCGAGTCCGGCGGACGAAGTTGGCCAGCCCCACCCCCCAAGGCTATAGCCCACCCGTTTTTGTGGCCTTTTTCCGCTGGACGAACAAAGCGCCCCGGCCTTCGGGCGGTTATTTATTAGCGCGGCTGTGCCCGTGGCCAAATTTTGGCACACGGAGGCCGCTCGCAAAGTTTCGCGCCATTCCGAGTCCGGCGGACGAAGTCGGCCAGCCCCACCCCCCAAGGCTATAGCCCACCCGTTTTTGTGGCCTTTTTCCGCTGGACGAACTTGGCGCCCCGGCCTTCGGGTGGTTATTTTTAGGCGCGGCTGTGCCCGCGCCCAATTTTTGGCACACGGAGGCCGCTCGCAAAGTCTCGCGCCATTCCGAGTCCGGCGGACGAAGTTGGACAGCCCCACCCCCCAAGGCTATAGCCCACCCGTTTTTGTGGGCTTTTTCCGCTGGACGAACTTGGCGCCCCGGCCTTCGGGTGGTTATTTTTGAGCGCGGCTGTGCCCACCGCCTATTTTTGGCACACAGAGGCTGGTCGAAAAGTCTCGCGCCATTCCGAGTCCGGCGGACGAAGTTGGGCAGCCCACCGCCCAAGGCTATAGCCCACCCGTTTTTGTGGCCTTTTTCCGCTGGACGAACTTGGCGCCCCAGCCTTCGGGCTGTTATTTTTGGGTGCGGCTGTGTCCACGGCCTATTTTTGGCACACGGAGGCCGCTCGCAAAGTCTCGCACCATTCCGAGTCCGGCGGACGAAGTTGGCCAGCCCCACCCCCCAAGGCTATAGCCCACCCGTTTGTGTGGCCTTTTTCCGCTGGACTAACTTGGCGCCCCGGCCCTTCGGGCGGTTATTTTTGGGCGCGGCTGTGCCGGTGGCTTATTTTTGGCACACGGAGGCACCTCGCAAAGTCTCGCGCCATTCCGAGTCCGGCGGACGAAGTCGGCCAGCCCCGCCCCCCAAGGCTATAGCCAACCGTTTTTGTGGGCTTTTTCCGCTGGACGAACTTGGCGCCCCGGCCTTCGGGCGGTTATTTTTGGGCGCTGCTGTGCCCGCGGCCTATTTCTTGCAAACGGAGGCGCCTCGCAAAGTCTCGCGCCATTCCGAGCCCGGCGGATGAAGTTGGCCGGCCCCACTCCCCAAGGCTATAGCCCACCCGTTTTTGGGGCATTTTCCCGCTGGACGAACTTGGCGCCCCGGCCTTAGGGCGGTTATTTTTGGGCGCGGCTGTGCCCGCGGCCTATTTTTGGCACACGGAGGTGCCTCACAAAGTCTCGCGCCATTCCGAGTCCGGCGGACGAAGTTGGCCAACCCCACCCCCCAAGGCTTTATCGCACCCGTTTTTGTGGCCTTTTTCAGCTGGACGAACTTGGCGCCCGGGCCTTCGGGCAGTTAATTTTGGGCGCGCCTTTGCCCACGACCTATTTGTGGCACATGGAGGCCCCTCGCAAAGTCTCGCTGCATTCCGAGTTCGGCGGACGATGTTGGCCAGCCCCACCCCCCAATGCTATAGCCCACCCGTTTTTGTCGCCTTTTTCCGCTGGACGAACTTGGCGCCCCGGCCTTCGGGAGGTTATTTTTGGGCGCGGCTGTGCCCGCTTCCTATTTTTGGCACACGGAGGTGCCTCGCAAAGTATCGCGCCAATCCGAGTCCGGCGGACGAAGTTGGCCAGCCCCACCCCCCAACGCTATAGCCGATCCATTTTTGTGGGTTTTTTCCGCTGGACGAACTTGGCGCCCCGGCCTTCGGGAGGTCATTTTTGGGCGCGGCTGCGCCCGCGGCCTATTTTTGGCACACGGAGGCCGCTCGCAAAGTCTCGCGCCATTGCGAGTCCGGCGGACGAAGTCGGCCGGCCCCACCCCCCAAGGCTATAGCCCACCCGTTTTGTGTGGCCTTTTTCCGCTGGACGAACTTGGCGCCCCGGCCTTCGGGCGGTTATTTTGGGCGCGGCTGTGCCCACTGCCTATTTTTGGCACACGGAGGCCGCTCGCAAAGTCTCGCGCCATTCCGAGTCCGGCGGACGAAGTTGGCCCGTCCCAACCCCCAAGGCTATAGCCCACCCATGTTTGCGGCCTATTTCCGCCGGACGAACTTGGTGCCCCGGCCTTCGGGCGGTTATTTTTGGGTGCGGCTGTGCCCGCGGCCTATTGTTTGCACATGGAGGCCGTTCGCAAAGTCTCGCGCCATTCCGAGTCCGGCGGTCGAAGTTGGCCAGCCCCACCCCCCAAGGCTATAGCCCACCCATTTTTGTGGCCTTTTTCCGCTGGGCGAGCTTGGCGCCCCGGCCTTCGGTCGGTTTTTTTTGGGCGCGGCTGTGTCCGCGGCCTATTTTTGGCACACCGGAGGCCGCTCGCAATGTCTCGCGCCATTCCGAGTCCGGCGGACGAAGTCGGCCAGCCCCACCCCCCAACGCTATAGCCCAGCCGTTTTGTGTGGCCTTTTTCCTGGACGAACTTGGCGCCCCGGCCCTCCGGGCAGTTATTTTTCGGTACGGCTGTGTCCGCGGCCTATTTTTGGCACACGGAGGCCGCTCGCAAAGTCTCGCGCCATTCCGAGTCCGGCGACGAAGTTGGCCAGCCCCACCCCCCCAAGGCTATAGCCCACCCATTTTTTGTGGCCTTTTTCCGCTGGACGGATTGGCGACCCGGCCTTCGGGTGGTTATTTTTGGGCGCGGCTGTGTCCGCGGCCTATTTTTGGTACACGGAGGCCGCTCGCAAAGTCTCGAGCCATTCCGAGTCCGGCGGACGAAGTTGGGCAGCCCCACCCCCCCAAGGCTATAGCCCACCCGTTTTTGTGGCCTTTTTCCGCTGGACGAACTTGGCGCCCTGGCCTTCGGGTGGTTATTTTTGGGCGCGGCTGTGCCCGCGGCCTATTTTTGTCACACGGAGGACGCTCGCAAAGTCTCGAGCCATTCCGAGTCCGGCGGACGAAGTCGGCCAGCCCCATCCCCCAAGGCTATAGCCCACCCGTTTTTGTGGCCTTTTTCCGCTGGACGAACTTGGCGCCCCGGCCTTCGGGCAGTTATTTTTGGGCGCGGCTTAGCCCGCGGCCTATTTTTGGCACACGGAGGCCCCTCGCAAAATCTTACGGCATTCCGAGTCCGGCGGACGAAGTTGGCCAGCCCCACCCCCCCAAGGCTATAGCCCACCCGTTTTTGTGGCCTTTTTCCGCTGGACAAACTTGGCGCCCCGGCCTTCGGTCGGTTATTTTTGGGCGCGGCTGTGCCCGCGGCTTATTTTTGGCACATTGAGGCTGCTCGCAAAGTCTCGCGCCATTCCGAGTCCGGCGGACGAAGTTGGCCCGCCCCACCCCCCAAGGCTATAGCCCACCCGTTTTTGTGGCCTTTTTCCGCTGGAGGAACTCGGCGCCCCGGCCTTCGGGCGTATATTTTTGGGAGCGTCTGTGCCCACAGCCTATTTTTGAAACACGGAGGCCACTCGCAAAGTCTCGCGCAATTCCGAGTCCGGCGGACGAACTCGGCCAGCCCCACCCACCAAGGCTATAGCCCACCCGTTTTTGTGGCCTTTTTCCGCTGGACGAACTAGGCGGCCCGGCCTTCGGGTGGTTATTTTTGGGCGCGGCTGTGCCCGCGGCCTATTTTTGGCACACGGAGGCCGCTCGCAAAGTCTCGCGCCATTCCGAGTCCGGCGGACGAAGTTGGCCAGCCCCACCCCCCAAGGCTATAGCCCACCCGTTTTTGTGGCCTTTTTCCGCTGGACGAACAAAGCGCCCCGGCCTTCGGGCGGTTATTTATTAGCGCGGCTGTGCCCGTGGCCAAATTTTGGCACACGGAGGCCCGCTCGCAAAGTTTCGCGCCATTCCGAGTCCGGCGGACGAAGTCGGCCAGCCCCACCCCCCAAGGCTATAGCCCACCCGTTTTTGTGGCCTTTTTCCGCTGGACGAACTTGGCGCCCCGGCCTTCGGGTGGTTATTTTTAGGCGCGGCTGTGCCCGCGCCCAATTTTTGGCACACGGAGGCCGCTCGCAAAGTCTCGCGCCATTCCGAGTCCGGCGGACGAAGTTGGACAGCCCCACCCCCCAAGGCTATAGCCCACCCGTTTTTGTGGGCTTTTTCCGCTGGACGAACTTGGCGCCCCGGCCTTCGGGTGGTTATTTTTGAGCGCGGCTGTGCCCACCGCCTATTTTTGGCACACAGAGGCTGGTCGAAAAGTCTCGCGCCATTCCGAGTCCGGCGGACGAAGTTGGGCAGCCCACCGCCCAAGGCTATAGCCCACCCGTTTTTGTGGCCTTTTTCCGCTGGACGAACTTGGCGCCCCAGCCTTCGGGCTGTTATTTTTGGGTGCGGCTTGTGTCCACGGCCTATTTTTGGCACACGGAGGCCGCTCGCAAAGTCTCGCACCATTCCGAGTCCCGGCGGACGAAGTTGGCCAGCCCCACCCCCCAAGGCTATAGCCCACCCGTTTTGTGTGGCCTTTTTCCGCTGGACTAACTTGGCGCCCCGGCCCTTCGGGCGGTTATTTTTGGGCGCGGCTGTGCCGGTGGCTTATTTTTGGCACACGGAGGCACCTCGCAAAGTCTCGCGCCATTCCGAGTCCGGCGGACGAAGTCGGCCAGCCCCGCCCCCCAAGGCTATAGCCAACCGTTTTTGTGGGCTTTTTCCGCTGGACGAACTTGGCGCCCCGGCCTTCGGGCGGTTATTTTTGGGCGCTGCTGTGCCCGCGGCCTATTTTTTGCAAACGGAGGCGCCTCGCAAAGTCTCGCGCCATTCCGAGCCCGGCGGATGAAGTTGGCCGGCCCCACTCCCCAAGGCTATAGCCCACCCGTTTTTGGGGCATTTTCCCGCTGGACGAACTTGGCGCCCCGGCCTTAGGGCGGTTATTTTTGGGCGCGGCTGTGCCCGCGGCCTATTTTTGGCACACGGAGGTGCCTCACAAAGTCTCGCGCCATTCCGAGTCCGGCGGACGAAGTTGGCCAACCCCACCCCCCCAAGGCTTTATCGCACCCGTTTTTGTGGCCTTTTTCAGCTGGACGAACTTGGCGCCCGGGCCTTCGGGCAGTTAATTTTGGGCGCGCCTTTGCCCACGACCTATTTGTGGCACATGGAGGCCCCTCGCAAAGTCTCGCTGCATTCCGAGTTCGGCGGACGATGTTGGCCAGCCCCACCCCCCAATGCTATAGCCCACCCGTTTTTGTCGCCTTTTTCCGCTGGACGAACTTGGCGCCCCGGCCTTCGGGAGGTTATTTTTGGGCGCGGCTGTGCCCGCTTCCTATTTTTGGCACACGGAGGTGCCTCGCAAAGTATCGCGCCAATCCGAGTCCGGCGGACGAAGTTGGCCAGCCCCACCCCCCAACGCTATAGCCGATCCATTTTTGTGGGTTTTTTCCGCTGGACGAACTTGGCGCCCCGGCCTTCGGGAGGTCATTTTTGGGCGCGGCTGCGCCCGCGGCCTATTTTTGGCACACGGAGGCCGCTCGCAAAGTCTCGCGCCATTGCGAGTCCGGCGGACGAAGTCGGCCGGCCCCACCCCCCAAGGCTATAGCCCACCCGTTTTGTGTGGCCTTTTTCCGCTGGACGAACTTGGCGCCCCGGCCTTCGGGCGGTTATTTTTGGGCGCGGCTGTGCCCACTGCCTATTTTTGGCACACGGAGGCCGCTCGCAAAGTCTCGCGCCATTCCGAGTCCGGCGGACGAAGTTGGCCCGTCCCAACCCCCAAGGCTATAGCCCACCCATGTTTGCGGCCTATTTCCGCCGGACGAACTTGGTGCCCCGGCCTTCGGGCGGTTATTTTTGGGTGCGGCTGTGCCCGCGGCCTATTGTTTGCACATGGAGGCCGTTCGCAAAGTCTCGCGCCATTCCGAGTCCGGCGGTCGAAGTTGGCCAGCCCCACCCCCCAAGGCTATACCCCACCCATTTTTGTGGCCTTTTTCCGCTGGGCGAGCTTGGCGCCCCGGCCTTCGGTCGGTTTTTTTTGGGCGCGGCTGTGTCCGCGGCCTATTTTTGGCACATGGAGGCCGCTCGCAATGTCTCGCGCCATTCCGAGTCCGGCGGACGAAGTCGGCCAGCCCCACCCCCCAACGCTATAGCCCAGCCGTTTTGTGTGGCCTTTTTCCGCTGGACGAACTTGGCGCCCCGGCCCTCCGGGCAGTTATTTTTCGGTACGGCGGCTGTGTCCGCGGCCTATTTTTGGCACACGGAGGCCGCTCGCAAAGTCTCGCGCCATTCCGAGTCCGGCGGACGAAGTTGGCCAGCCCCACCCCCCAAGGCTATAGCCCACCCATTTTTGTGGCCTTTTTCCGCTGGACGGATTGGCGACCCGGCCTTCGGGTGGTTATTTTTGGGCGCGGCTGTGTCCGCGGCCTATTTTTGGTACACGGAGGCCGCTCGCAAAGTCTCGAGCCATTCCGAGTCCGGCGGACGAAGTTGGGCAGCCCCACCCCCCAAGGCTATAGCCCACCCGTTTTTGTGGCCTTTTTCCGCTGGACGAACTTGGCGCCCTGGCCTTCGGGTGGTTATTTTTGGGCGCGGCTGTGCCCGCGGCCTATTTTTGTCACACGGAGGACGCTCGCAAAGTCTCGAGCCATTCCGAGTCCGGCGGACGAAGTCGGCCAGCCCCATCCCCCAAGGCTATAGCCCACCCGTTTTTGTGGCCTTTTTCCGCTGGACGAACTTGGCGCCCCGGCCTTCGGGCAGTTATTTTTGGGCGCGGCTTAGCCCGCGGCCTATTTTTGGCACACGGAGGCCCCTCGCAAAATCTTACGGCATTCCGAGTCCGGCGGACGAAGTTGGCCAGCCCCACCCCCCAAGGCTATAGCCCACCCGTTTTGTGTGGCCTTTTTCCGCTGGACGAACTTGGCGCCCCGGCCTTCGGGCGGTTATTTTTGGGCGCGGCTGTGCCCACTGCCTATTTTTGGCACACGGAGGCCGCTCGCAAAGTCTCGCGCCATTCCGAGTCCGGCGGACGAAGTTGGCCCGTCCCAACCCCCAAGGCTATAGCCCACCCATGTTTGCGGCCTATTTCCGCCGGACGAACTTGGTGCCCCGGCCTTCGGGCGGTTATTTTTGGGTGCGGCTGTGCCCGCGGCCTATTGTTTGCACATGGAGGCCGTTCGCAAAGTCTCGCGCCATTCCGAGTCCGGCGGTCGAAGTTGGCCAGCCCCACCCCCCAAGGCTATACCCCACCCATTTTTGTGGCCTTTTTCCGCTGGGCGAGCTTGGCGCCCCGGCCTTCGGTCGGTTTTTTTTGGGCGCGGCTGTGTCCGCGGCCTATTTTTGGCACACGGAGGCCGCTCGCAATGTCTCGCGCCATTCCGAGTCCGGCGGACGAAGTCGGCCAGCCCCACCCCCCAACGCTATAGCCCAGCCGTTTTGTGTGGCCTTTTTCCGCTGGACGAACTTGGCGCCCCGGCCCTCCGGGCAGTTATTTTTCGGTACGGCTGTGTCCGCGGCCTATTTTTGGCACACGGAGGCCGCTCGCAAAGTCTCGCGCCATTCCGAGTCCGGCGGACGAAGTTGGCCAGCCCCACCCCCCAAGGCTATAGCCCACCCATTTTTGTGGCCTTTTCCGCTGGACGGATTGGCGACCCGGCCTTCGGGTGGTTATTTTTGGGCGCGGCTGTGTCCGCGGCCTATTTTTGGTACACGGAGGCCGCTCGCAATGTCTCGAGCCATTCCGAGTCCGGCGGACGAAGTTGGGCAGCCCCACCCCCCAAGGCTATAGCCCACCCGTTTTTTGTGGCCTTTTTCCGCTGGACGAACTTGGCGCCCTGGCCTTCGGGTGGTTATTTTTGGGCGCGGCTGTGCCCGCGGCCTATTTTTGTCACACGGAGGACGCTCGCAAAGTCTCGAGCCATTCCGAGTCCGGCGGACGAAGTCGGCCAGCCCCATCCCCCAAGGCTATAGCCCACCCGTTTTTGTGGCCTTTTTCCGCTGGACGAAACTTGGCGCCCCGGCCTTCGGGCAGTTATTTTGGGCGCGGCTTAGCCCGCGGCCTATTTTTGGCACACGGAGGCCCCTCGCAAAATCTTACGGCATTCCGAGTCCGGCGGACGAAGTTGGCCAGCCCCACCCCCCAAGGCTATAGCCCACCCGTTTTTGTGGCCTTTTTCCGCTGGACGAATTGGCGCCCCGGCCTTCGGGTGGTTATTTTTGGCGCGGCTGTGCCCGTGGCCTATTTTTGGTACACGGAGGCCGCTCACAAAGTCTCGAGCCATTCCGAGTCCGGCGGACGAAGTCGGCCAGCCCCACCCCCCAAGGCTAACCCACCCGTTTTTGTGGCCTTTTTCCGCTGGACGAACTTGGCGCCCCGGCCTTCGGGCGGTTATTTTTGAGTGCGGCTTCGACCGCGGCCTATTCTTGGCTCACGGAGGACCCTCACAAAGTCTCGCGGCATTCTGAGTCCGGCGGACGAAGTTGGCAAGCCCCACCCCCCAAGGCTATAGCCCACCCGTTTTTGTGGCCTTTTTCCGCTGGACGAACTTGGCGCCCCGGCCTCTTCGGGCGGTTATTTTTGGGCGCGGCTTTGTCCGCGGCCTAGTTTTGGCTTACGGAGGCCCCTCACAAAGTATCGCGGCATTCCGAGTCGGGCGGACAAAGTAGACCAGCCCCACCCCCCCAAGGCTATAGCCCACCCGTTTTTCTGGCCTTTTTCCGCTGGACGAACTTGGCCCCCGGCCTTCGGGCGGTTATTTTTGTGTGCGGCTTTGCCCGCGGCCTATTCTTTGCTCAAGGAGGCCCCTCGCAAAGTCTCGCGGGATTCCGAGTCCGGCGGACGAAGTTGGCCAGCCCCACCCCCCAAGGCTATAGCCCACCCGTTTTTTGTGGCCTTGTTCCGCTGGACGAACTTGGCGCCCCGGCCTTCGGGCGGTTGTTTTTGGGTGCGGCTTTGCCCGCGGCCTATTTTTGGCTCACGGAGGCCCCTCGCAAAGTCTCGCGGCATTCCGAGTCCGGCGGACGAAGTCGGCCAGCCCCACCCCCCAAGGCTATAGCCCACCCGTTTTTATGGCCTTTTTCCGCTGGACGAACTTGGCGCCCCGGCCTTCGGGCGGTTATTTTTGGGTGCGGCTTCGACCGCGGCCTATTCTTGGCTCACGGAGGACCCTCACAAAGTCTCGCGGCATTCCGAGTCCGGCGGACGAAGTTTGCGAGCCCCACCCCCCAAGCCTATAGCCCACCCGTTTTTGTGCCCTTTTTCCGCTGGACGAACTTGGCGCCCCGGCCTTCGGGCGGTTATTTTTGTGTGCGTCTTTGCCCGCGGCCTATTCTTGGCTCAAGGAGGCCCCTCGCAAAGTCTCGCGGGATTCCGAGTCCGGCGGACGAAGTTGGCCAGCCCCACCCCCCAAGGCTATAGCCCACCCGTTTTTGTGGCCTTGTTCCGCTGGACGAACATGGCGCCCCGGCTTTCGGGCGGTTATTTTTGGGTACGGCTTTGCCCGCGGCCTTTTTTTGGCTCACGGAGGCCCCTCGCAAAGTCTCGCGGCATTCCGAGTCCGGCGGACGAAGTCGGCCAGCCCCACCCCCCAAGGCTATAGCCCACCCGTTTTTATGGCCTTTTTCCGCTGGACGAACTTGGCGCCCTGGCCTTCGGGCGGTTATTTTTGGGCGCGGCTTGGTCCGCGGCCTAGTTTTGGCTTACGGAGGCCCCTCGCAATGGCTCGCGGTATTCCGAGTCGGGCGGACAAAGTAGACCAGCCCCACCCGCCAAGGCTATAGCCCACCCGTTTTTGTGGCCTTTTTCCGCTGGTCGAACTTGGCGACCCGGCCTTCGGGCGGTTATTTTTGGGCGCGGCTTTGCCCGCGGCCTATTTTTGGCACACGGAGGTGCCTCACAAAGTCTCGCGCCATTCCGAGTCCGGCGGACGAAGTCGGCCAGCCCCACCCCCCAACGCTATAGCCCAGCCGTTTTGTGTGGCCTTTTTCCGCTGGACGAACTTGGCGCCCCGGCCCTCCGGGCAGTTATTTTTCGGTATGGCTGTGTCCGCGGCCTATTTTTGGCACACGGAGGCCGCTCGCAAAGTCTCGCGCCATTCCGAGTCCGGCGGACGAAGTTGGCCAGCCCCACCCCCCAAGGCTATAGCCCACCCATTTTTGTGGCCTTTTTCCGCTGGACGGATTGGCGACCCGGCCTTCGGGTGGTTATTTTTGGGCGCGGCTGTGTCCGCGGCCTATTTTTGGTACACGGAGGCCGCTCGCAAAGTCTCGAGCCATTCCGAGTCCGGCGGACGAAGTTGGCCAGCCCCACCCCCCAACGCTATAGCCGATCCATTTTTGTGGGTTTTTTCCGCTGGACGAACTTGGCGCCCCGGCCTTCGGGAGGTCATTTTTGGGCGCGGCTGCGCCCGCGGCCTATTTTTGGCACACGGAGGCCGCTCGCAAAGTCTCGCGCCATTGCGAGTCCGGCGGACGAAGTCGGCCGGCCCCACCCCCCAAGGCTATAGCCCACCCGTTTTGTGTGGCCTTTTTCCGCTGGACGAACTTGGCGCCCCGGCCTTCGGGCGGTTATTTTTGGGCGCGGCTGTGCCCACTGCCTATTTTTGGCACACGGAGGCCGCTCGCAAAGTCTCGCGCCATTCCGAGTCCGGCGGACGAAGTTGGCCCGTCCCAACCCCCAAGGCTATAGCCCACCCATGTTTGCGGCCTATTTCCGCCGGACGAACTTGGTGCCCCGGCCTTCGGGCGGTTATTTTTGGGTGCGGCTGTGCCCGCGGCCTATTGTTTGCACATGGAGGCCGTTCGCAAAGTCTCGCGCCATTCCGAGTCCGGCGGTCGAAGTTGGCCAGCCCCACCCCCCAAGGCTATACCCCACCCATTTTTGTGGCCTTTTTCCGCTGGGCGAGCTTGGCGCCCCGGCCTTCGGTCGGTTTTTTTTGGGCGCGGCTGTGTCCGCGGCCTATTTTTGGCACACGGAGGCCGCTCGCAATGTCTCGCGCCATTCCGAGTCCGGCGGACGAAGTCGGCCAGCCCCACCCCCCAACGCTATAGCCCAGCCGTTTTGTGTGGCCTTTTTCCGCTGGACGAACTTGGCGCCCCGGCCCTCCGGGCAGTTATTTTTCGGTACGGCTGTGTCCGCGGCCTATTTTTGGCACACGGAGGCCGCTCGCAAAGTCTCGCGCCATTCCGAGTCCGGCGGACGAAGTTGGCCAGCCCCACCCCCCAAGGCTATAGCCCACCCATTTTTGTGGCCTTTTTCCGCTGGACGGATTGGCGACCCGGCCTTCGGGTGGTTATTTTTGGGCGCGGCTGTGTCCGCGGCCTATTTTTGGTACACGGAGGCCGCTCGCAAAGTCTCGAGCCATTCCGAGTCCGGCGGACGAAGTTGGGCAGCCCCACCCCCCAAGGCTATAGCCCACCCGTTTTTGTGGCCTTTTTTCCGCTGGACGAACTTGGCGCCCTGGCCTTCGGGTGGTTATTTTTGGGCGCGGCTGTGCCCGCGGCCTATTTTTGTCACACGGAGGACGCTCGCAAAGTCTCGAGCCATTCCGAGTCCGGCGGACGAAGTCGGCCAGCCCCATGCCCCAAGGCTATAGCCCACCCGTTTTTGTGGCCTTTTTCCGCTGGACGAACTTGGCGCCCCGGCCTTCGGGCAGTTATTTTTGGGCGCGGCTTAGCCCGCGGCCTATTTTTGGCACACGG
Organism: Citrus unshiu; assembly: GCA_033242345.1. Taxonomy (NCBI): domain Eukaryota; kingdom Viridiplantae; phylum Streptophyta; class Magnoliopsida; order Sapindales; family Rutaceae; genus Citrus; species Citrus unshiu. Next base: position 15,088 of record BTHF01000188.1, read on the forward strand.
AGGCCCCTCGCAAAATCTTACGGCATTCCGAGTCCGGCGGACGAAGTTGGCCAGCCCCACCCCCCAAGGCTATAGCCCACCCGTTTTTGTGGCCTTTTTCCGCTGGACGAACTTGGCGCCCTGGCCTTCGGGCGGTTATTTTTGGGCGCGGCTTGGTCCGCGGCCTAGTTTTGGCTTAGGGAGGGCCCTCGCAATGGCTCGCGGTATTCCGAGTCGGGCGGACAAAGTAGACCAGCCCCACCCGCCAAGGCTATAGCCCACCCGTTTTTGTGGCCTTTTTCCGCTGGTCGAACTTGGCGACCCGGCCTTCGGGCGGTTATTTTTGGGCGCGGCTTTGCCCGCGGCCTATTTTTGGCACGTGGAAACCCCTCGCAAAGTGTCGCGGCATTCCGAATCCGGCGGACGAAGTTGGCCTGCCCCACCCCCCCAAGGCTATAGCCCACCCGTTTTTGTGGCCTTTTTCCGCTGGACGAACTTAGCGCCCCGGCCTTCGGGTGGTTATTTTTTGGCGCGGCTGCGCCCGCGGCCTATTTCTGGCACACGGAGGCCGCTCGCAAAGTCTCGAGCCATTCCGAGTCCGGCGGACGAAGTCGGCCAGCCCCGCCCCCCAAGGCTCTAGCCCACCCGTTTTGTGTGGCCTTTTTCCGCTGGACGAAATTGGCGCCCCGGCCTTCGGGCAGTTATTTTTGGGCGCGGCTGTGCCCGCTGCCTATTTTTGGCACACGGAGGCCGCTCGCAAAGTCTCCTGCCATTCCGAGTACGGCGGACGAAGTTGGCCAGCCCCACCCCCCAAGGCTATAGCCCACCCGTTTTTGTGGCCTTGTTCCGCTGGACGAACTTGGCGCCCCGGCCTTCGGGCGGTTATTTTTGGGTGCGGCTTTGCCCGCGGCCTAGTTTTGGCTCACGGAGGCCCCTCGCAAAGTCTCGCGGCATTCCGAGTCCGGCGGATGAAGTCGGCCAGCCCCACCCCCCAAGCCTATAGCCCACCCGTTTTTGTGGCCTTTTTCCGCTGGACGAACTTGGCGCCCCGGCCTTCGGGTGGTTATTTTTGGGTGCAGCTTCGACCGCGGCCTATTCTTGGCTCATGGAGGACCCTCACAAAGTCTCGCGGCATTCCGAGTCCGGCGGACGAAGTAGGCCGTCCCCCACCCCGCAAGGCTATAGCCCACCCGTTTTTGTGGCCTTTTTCCGCTGGACGAACTTGGCGCCCTGGCCTTCGGGCGGTTATTTTAGTGTGCGGCTTTGGCCGCGGCCTATTCTTGGCTCAAGGAGGCCCCTCCCAAAGTCTCGCGGGATTCCGAGTCCGGCGGACGAAGTTGGCCAGACCCACCCCCCAAGGCTATAGCCCACCCGTTTTTGTGGCCTTGTTCCGCTGGACGAACTTGGCGCCCCGGCCTTCGGGCGGTTATTTTTGGGTGCGGCTTTGCCCGCGGCCTAGTTTTGGCTCACGGAGGCCCCTCGCAAAGTCTCGCGGCATTCCGAGTCCGGCGGACGAATTCAGCCAGCCCCATCCCCCAAGGCCATAGCCCACCCGTTTTTGTGGCCTTTTTCCGCTGGACGAACTTGGCGCCCCGGCCTTCGGGCTGTTATTTTTGGGCGCGGCTTTGCCCGCGGCCTATTTTTGGCACACGGAGGCCCCTCGCAAAATCTTACGGCATTCCGAGTCCGGCGGACGAAGTTGGCCAGCCCCACCCCCCAAGGCTATAGCCCACCCGTTTTTGTGGCCTTTCTCCGCTGGACGAATTGGCGCCCCGGCCTTCGGGTGGTTATTTTTGGGCGCGGCTGTGCCCGCGGCCTATTTTTGTTACACGGAGGCCGCTCGCAAAGTCTCGAGCCATTCCGAGTCCGGCGGACGAAGTCGGACAGCCCCACCCCCCAAGGCTAACCCACCCGTTTTTGTGGCCTTTTTCCGCTGGACGAACTTGGCGCCCCGGCCTTCGGGCGGTTGTTTTTGGGTGCGGCTTTGCCCGCGGCCTATTTTTGGCTCACGGAGGCCCCTCGCAAAGTCTCGCGGCATTCCGAGTCCGGCGGACGAAGTCGGCCAGCCCCACCCCCCAAGGCTATAGCCCACCCGTTTTTATGGCCTTTTTCCGCTGGACGAACTTGGCGCCCCGGCCTTCGGGCGGTTATTTTTGGGTGCGGCTTCGACCGCGGCCTATTCGTGGCTCACGGAGGACCCTCACAAAGTCTCGCGGCATTCCGAGTCCGGCGGATGAAGTTTGCGTGCCCCACCCCCCAAGGCTATAGCCCACCCGTTTTTGTGGCCTTTTTCCGCTGGACAAACTTGGCGCCCCGGCCTTCGGGCGGTTATTTTTGTGTGCGTCTTTGCCCGCGGCCTATTCTTGGCTCAAGGAGGCCCCTCGCAAAGTCTCGCGGGATTCCGAGTCCGGCGGACGAAGTGGGCCAGCCCCACCCCCCAAGGCTATAGCCCACCCGTTTTTGTGGCCTTGTTCCGCTGGACGAACATGGCGCCCCGGCTTTCGGGCGGTTATTTTTGGGTGCGGCTTTGCCCGCGGCCTATTTATGGCTCACGGAGGCCCCTCGCAAAGTCTCGCGGCATTCCGAGTCCGGCGGACGAAGTCGGCCAGCCCCACCCCCCAAGGCTATAGCCCACCCGTTTTTATGGCCTTTTTCCGCTGGACGAACTTGGCGCCCCGGCCTTCGGGCGGTTATTTTTGGGTACGGCTTCGACCGCGGCCTATTCTTGGCTCACGGAGGACCCTCACAAAGTCTCACGGCATTCCGAGTCCGGCGGACGAAGTTGGCGAGCCCCAACCCCCAAGGCTATAGCCCACCCGTTTTTGTCGCCTTTTTCCGCTGGACGAACTTGGCACCCTGGCCTTCGGGCGGTTATTTTTGGGCGCGGCTTGGTCCGCGGCCTAGTTTTGGCTTACGGAGGCCCCTCGCAATGGCTCGCGGTATTCCGAGTCGGGCGGACAAAGTAGACCAGCCCCACCCCCCAAGGCTATAGCCCACCCGTTTTTGTGGCCTTTTTCCGCTGGTCGAACTTGGAGCCCCGGCCTTCGGGAGGTTATTTTTGGGTGCGACTTTGCCCGTGGCCTATTTTTGGCACACGGAGGCCCCTTGCAAAATCTCGCGGCATTCCGAGTCCGGCGGACGAAGTCGGCCAGCCCCACCCCCCAAGGCTATAGCCCACCCGTTTTTATGGCCTTTTTCCGCTGGACGAACTTGGCGCCCCGGCCTTCGGGCGGTTATTTTTGGGTGCGGCTTCGACCGCGGCCTATTCTTGGCTCACGGAGGACCCTCACAAAGTCTCGCGGCATTCCGAGTCTGGCGGACGAAGTTTGCGAGCCCCACCCCCCAAGGCTATAGCCCACCCGTTTTTGTGGCCTTTTTCCGCTGGACAAACTTGGCGCCCCGGCCTTCGGGCGGTTATTTTTGTGTGCGTCTTTGCCCGCGGCCTATTCTTGGCTCAAGGAGGCCCCTCGCAAAGTCTCGCGGGATTCCGAGTCCGGCGGACGAAGTGGGCCAGCCCCACCCCCCAAGGCTATAGCCCACCCGTTTTTGTGGCCTTGTTCCGCTGGACGAACATGGCGCCCCGGCTTTCGGGCGGTTATTTTTGGGTGCGGCTTTGCCCGCGGCCTATTTATGGCTCACGGAGGCCCCTCGCAAAGTCTTGCGGCATTCCGAGTCCGGCGGACGAAGTCGGCCAGCCCCACCCCCCAAGGCTATAGCCCACCCATTTTTATGGCCTTTTTCCGCTGGACGAACTTGGCGCCCCGGCCTTCGGGCGGTTATTTTTGGGTACGGCTTCGACCGCGGCCTATTCTTGGCTCACGGAGGACCCTCACTAAGTGTCACGGCATTCCGAGTCCGGCGGACGAAGTTGGCAAGCCCCACCCCCCAAGGCTATAGCCCACCCGTTTTTGTGGCCTTTTTCCGCTGGACGAACTTGGCGCCCCGGCCTTCGGGCGGTTATTTTTGGGCGCGGCTTTGTCCGCGGCCTAGTTTTGGCTTACGGAGGCCCCTCACAAAGTATCGCGGCATTCCGAGTCGGGCGGACAAAGTAGACCAGCCCCACCCCCCAAGGCTATAGCCCACCCGTTTTTGTGGGCTTTTTCCGCTGGTCGAACTTGGAGCCCCGGCCTTCGGGAGGTTATTTTTGGGTGCGACTTTGCCCGTGGCCTATTTTTGGCACACGGAGGCCCCTTGCAAAGTCTCGCGGCATTCCGAGTCCGGCGGACGAAGTTGGCCAGCCCCACCCCCCAAGGCTATAGCCCAACCGTTTTTCTGGCCTTTTTCCGCTGGACGAACTTGGTGCCCCGGCCTTCGGGCAGTTATTTTTGGGTGCGGCTTTGTCCGTGGCCTATTTTTGGCACACGGAGGCCCCTCGCAAAGTCTCGCGGCATTCCGAGTCCGGCGGACGAAGTGGGCCAGCCCCACCCCCCAAGGCTATAGCCCACCCGTTTTTGTGGCCTTTTTCCGCTGGACGAACTTGGCGCCCCGGCCTTCGGGCGTTTATTTTTGGGCTCGGCCTTGCCTGCGGCCTATTTTTAACACACGGAGGCCCCTCGCAAAGTCTCGAGGCGTTCCGAGTCCGGCGGACAAAGTGGGCCAGCCCCACCCCCCAAGGCTATAGCCCACCCGTTTTTGTGGACTTTTTCCGCTGGACGAACTTGGCGCCCCGGCCTTCGGGCGGTTATTTTTGGGCGCGGCTGTGCCCGCGGCCTATTGTTGGCACACGGAGGCCGTTCGCAAAGTCTCGCGCCATTCCGAGTCCGGCGGACGAAGTTGGGCAGCCCCACCCCCCAGGCTATAGCCCACCCGTTTTTGTGGCCTTTTTCCGCTGGACGAACTTGGCGCCCCGGCCTTCGGGCGGTTATTTTTGGGTGCGGCTTTGCCCGCGGCCTAGTTTTGGCTCACGGAGGCCCCTCGTAAAGTCTCGCGGCATTCCGAGTCCGGCGGACGAAGTCGGCCAGTCCCACCCCCCAAGGCTATAGCCCACCCGTTTTTGTGGCCTTTTTCCGCTGGACGAACTTGGCGCCCCGGCCTTCGGGTGGTTATTTTATGGTGCGGCTTCGACCGCGGCCTATTCTTGGCTCATGGAGTCCCCTCGCAAATTCTCGCGGCATTCCGAGTCCGGGGGACGAAGTTGGCCAGCCCCACCCCGCAAGGCTATAGCCCACCCGTTTTTGTGGCCTTTTTCCGCTGGACGAACTTGGCGCCCCGGCCTTCGGGCTGTTATTTTTGGGCGCGGCTTTGTCCGCTGCCAATTTTTGGCACAAGGAGGCCCCTCGCAAAGTCTCGCGGCATTCCGAGTCCGGCAGACGAAGTTGGCCAGCCCCACCCCCCAAGGCTATAGCCCACCCGTTTTTGTGGCCTTTTTCTGATGGACGAAATTGGCGCCCCGGCCTTCGGGCCGTTATTGTTGGGCACGGGTCTGCCTACAGCCTATTTTTGGCACACGGATGCCCCTCCCAAAGTCTCACGGCATTCGGAGTCCGGCGGACGAAGTGGGCCAGCCCCACCCCCCAAGGCTATAGCCCACCCGTTTTTGTGGCCTTTTTCCGCTGGACGAACTTGGCGCCCCGGCCTTCGGGCTGTTATTTTTGGGCGCGACTTTACCCGAGGTCTATTTTTGGCACACGGAAGCCCCTAGAAAAGTCTCGCGGCATTCCGAGTCCGGCGGATGAAGTTGGCCAGCCCCACCCCCCAAGGCTATAGCCCACCCGTTTTTGTGGCCTTTTTCCGCTGGATGAACTTGGCGCCCCGGCCTTCGGGCTGTTATTTTTGGGCGCGGCTTTGTCCACTGCGTATTTTTGGCACAAGCAGGCCCCTCGAAAAGTCTCGCGGCATTCCGAGTCCGGCAGACGAAGTTGGCCAGCCCCACCCCCCAAGGCTATAGCCCACCCGTTTTTGTGGCCTTTTTCCGCTGGACGAACTTGGCACCCCGGCCTTCGGGCGGTTATTTTTGGGCACGGCTCTGCCTGCGGTCTATTTTTAGGACACGGAGGTGCCTCGCAAAGTCTCGCGCCATTTCGAGTCCGGCGGACGAAGTTGGCCAGCCACACCCCCCAAAGCTATAGCCCACCATTTTTTGTGGCCTTTTTCCGCTGGACGAACTTGGCGCGCCGGTGTTCGGGCAGTTATTTTCGGGCGCGGCTGTACCCGCGGCCTACTTTTGGCACACGGAGGCGCCTCACAAAGTCTCGCGCCATTCCGAGTCCGGCGGACGAAGTTGGCCAGCCCCACGCCCCAAGCCTATAGCCCACCGGTTTTTGTGGCCTTTTTCCGCTGGACGAACTTGGCGCCCCGGCCTTCGGGCGGTTATTTTTGGGCGCGGCTGTGTCCGCGGCCTATTTTTGGCACACGGAGGCTGGTCGCAAAGTCTCGCGCCATTCCGAGTCCGGCGGACGAAGTTGAGCAGCCCCACCGCCCAAGGCTATAGCCCACCCGTTTTTGTGGCCTTTTTCCGCTGGACGAACTTGGCGCCCTGGCCTTCGGGCTGTTAGTTTTGGGCGCGGCCGTGCCCGTGGCCTATTTTTGGCACACGGAGGCCGCTCGCAAAGTCTCGCACCATTCCGAGTCCGGCGGACGAAGTTGGCCAGCCCCAGCCCCCAAGGCTATAGCCCACCCGTTTTTGTTGCCTTTTTCCGCTGGACGAACTTGGCGCCCCGGCCATCGGGCGGTTATTTTTGTGCTCGGCTGTGTCCGCGGTCTATTTTTGGCACACGGATGCCGCTCGTAAAGTCTCGCGCCATTCCGAGTCCGGCGGACGAAGTTGGCCAGCCCCACCCCCCAAGGCTATAGCCCACCCGTTTTTGTGGCCTTTTTCCGCAGGACGAACTTGGCGCCCCGGCCTTCGGGCGGTTATTTTTGGGAGCGTCTGTGCCCGCTGCCTATTTTTGGCACACGGAGGCCGCTAGCAAAGTCTCGCGCCATTCCGAGTCCGGCGGACGAAGTCGGCCAGCCCCACCCCCCAAGGCTAGCCCACCCGTTTTTGTGGCCTTTTTCCGCTGGACGAACATGGCGCCCCGGCCTTCGGACGGTTCTTTTTTAGCGTGACTGTGTCCGCGGCCTATTTTTGGCACACGGAGGCCGCTCGCAAAGTCTCGCGCCATTCCGAGTCTGGCTGACGAAGTCGGCCAGCCCCACCCCCCCAAGGCTATAGCCCACCCGTTTTGTGTGGCCTTTTTCCGCTGGACGAACTTGGCGCCCCGGCCCTCCGGGCAGTTATTTTTGGGCGCGGCTGTGTCCGCGGCCTATTTTTGGCACACGGAGGCCGCTCGCAAAGTCTCGCGCCATTCCGAGTCTGGCGGACGAAGTGGGCCAGCCCCACCCCCCAAGGCTATAGCCCACCCGTTTTTGTGGCCTTTTTCCGCTGGACGAACTGGGCGCCCCGGCCTTCGGGCGGTTATTTTTGGGCGCGGCTGTGCCTGCGGCCTATTTTTGGCACACGGAGGCCGCTAGCAAAGTCTCGCGCCATTCCGAGTCCGGCGGACGAAGTCGGCCAGCCCCACCCCCCAAGGCTATAGCCCACCCGTTTTTGTGGCCTTTTTCCGCTGGACGAACTTGGCGCCCTGGCCTTCGGGTGGTTATTTTTGGGCGCGGCTGTGCCCGCGGTCTATTTTTGGCACACGGAGGCTGCTCGCAAAGTCTCGAGCCATTCCGAGTCCGGCGGACGAAGTCGGCCAGCCCCACCCCCCAAGGCTATAGCCCACCCGTTTTGTGTGGCCTTTTTCCGCTGGACGAACTTGGCGCCCCGGCCTTCGGGCTGTTATTTTTGGGCGCGGATTTGCCCGCGGCCTATTTTTGGCACACGGAGGCCCCTCGCAAAATCTTGCGGCATTCCGAGTCCGGCGGACGAAGTTGGCCAGCCCCACCCCCCAAGGCTATAGCCCACCCGTTTTTGTGGCCTTTTTCCGCTGGGCGAATTGGCGCCCCGGCCTTCGGGCGGTTATTTTTGGGCGCGGCTGTGCCCCCGGCCTATTTTTGGCACACGGAGGCCGCTCGCAATGTCTTGCGCCATTCCGAGTCCGGCGGACGAAGTCGGCCAGCCCACCCCCCAAGGCTATAGCCCACCCGTTTTTGTGGCCTTTTTCCGCTGGACGAACTTGGCGCCCCGGTCTTCGGGTGGTTATTTTTGGGCGCGGCTGTGCCCGCGGTCTATTTTTGGCACACGGAGGCCGCTCGCAAAGTCTCGAGCCATTCCGAGTCCGGCGGACGAAGTCGGCCAGCCCCACCCCCCAAGGCTATAGCCCACCCGTTTTTGTGGCCTTTTTCCGCTGGACGAACTTGGCGCCCCGGCCTTCGGGCTGTTATTTTTGGGCGCGGATTTGCCCGCGGCCTATTTTTGGCACACGGAGGCCCCTCGCAAAATCTTGCGGCATTCCGAGTCCGGCGGACGAAGTTGGCCAGCCCCACCCCCCAAGGCTATAGCCCACCCTTTTTTGTGGCCTTTTTCCGCTGGACGAATTGGCGCCCCGGCCTTCGGGCGGTTATTTTTGGGCGCGGCTGTGCCCCCGGCCTATTTTTGGCACACGGAGGCCGCTCGCAAAGTCTTGCGCCATTCCGAGTCCTGCGGACGAAGTTGGCCAGCCCCACCCCCCAAGGCTATAGCCCACCCGTTTTTGTGGCCTTTTTCCGCTGGACGAATTGGCGCCCCGGCCTTCGGGCGGTTATTTTTGGGCGCGGCTGTGCCCCCGGCCTATTTTTGGCACACGGAGGCCGCTCGCAAAGTCTTGCGCCATTCCGAGTCCTGCGGACGAAGTTGGCCAGCCCCACCCCCCAAGGCTATAGCCCACCCGTTTTTGTGGCCTTTTTCCGCTGGACGAACTTGGCGCCCCGGCCTTCGGGTGGTTATTTTTGGGCGCGGCTGTGCCCGCGGCTCATTTTTGGCACACGGAGGCCGCTCGCAAAGTCTCGCGCCATTCCGAGTCCTGCGGACGAAGTTGGCCAGCCCCACCCCCCAAGGCTATAGCCCACCCGTTTTTGTGGCCTTTTTCCGCTGGACGAACTTGGCGCCCCGGCCTTCGGGCGGTTATTTTTCGGTGCGGCTGTGCCCGCGGCCTATTTTTTGCACATGGAGGCCGCTCGAAAAGTCTCGCGCCATTACGAGTCCGGCAGTCGAAGTTGGCCAGCCCCACCCCCCAAGGCTATAGCCCACCCATTTTTGTGGCCTTTTTCCGCTGGGCGAACTTGGCGCCCCGGCCTTCGGGCGGTTATTTTTGGGCGCGGCTTTGCCCGCGGCCTATTTTTGGCACACGGAGGCCGCTCGCAAAGTCTCGCGCCATTCCGAGTCCGGCGGACGAAGTCGGCCAGCCCCACCCCCCAAGGCTATAGCCCACCCGTTTTGTGTGGCCTTTTTCCGCTGGACGAACTTGGCGCCCGGCCCTCCGGGCAGTTATTTTTTGGCGCGGCTGTGTCCGCGGCCTATATTTGGCACACGGAGGCCGCTCGCAAAGTCTCGCGCCATTCCGAGTCCGGCGGACGAAGTCGGCCAGCCCCACCCCCCAAGGCTATAGCCCACCCGTTTTGTGTGGCCTTTTTCCGCTGGACGAACTTGGCGCCCCGGCCCTCCGGGCAGTTATTTTTCGGCGCGGCTGTGTCCGCGGCGTATTTTTGGCACACGGAGGCCGCTCGCAAAGTCTCGCGCCATTCCGAGTCCGGCGGACGAAGTTGGCCAGCCCCACCCCCCAAGGCTATAGCCCACCCGTTTTTGTGACCTTTTTCCGCTGGACGAACTTGGCGCCCTGGCCTTCGGGCGGTTATTTTTGGGCGCGGCTGTGCCCGCGGCCTATTTTTGGCACACGGAGGCCGCTCGCAAAGTCTCGCGCCATTCCGAGTCCGTCGGACGAAGTTGGGCAGCCCCACCCCCCAAGGCTATAGCCCACCCGTTTTTGTGGCCTTTTTCCGCTGGACGAACTTGGCGCCCCGGCCTTCGGGTGGTTATTTTTGGGTGTGGCTGTGCCCGCGGCCTATTTTTGGCACACGGAGGCCGCTCGCAAAGTCTCGAGCCATTCCGAGTCCGGCGGACGAAGTCGGCCAGCCCCGCCCCCCAAGGCTCTAGCCCACCCGTTTTGTGTGGCCTTTTTCCGCTGGACGAAATTGGCGCCCCGGCCTTCGGGCAGTTATTTTTGGGCGCGGCTGTGCCCGCTGCCTATTTTTGGCACACGGAGGCCGCTCGCAAAGTCTCGTGCCATTCCGAGTACGGCGGACGAAGTTGGCCAGCCCGACCCCCGAAGGCTATAGCCCACCCGTTTTTGTGGCCTTTTTCCGCTGGACGAACTTGGCGGCCCGGCCTTCGGGCGGTTATTTTTGGGCGCGGTTTTGCCCGCGGCCTATTTTTGGCACACGGAGGCCCCTCGAAAAGTCTCGCGGCATTCCGAGTCCGGCGGACGAAGTTGCCCAGCCCCACCCCCCAAGGCAATAGCCCACCCGTTTTTGTGGCCTTTTTCCGCTGGACGAACTTGGCGCCCCCTCCTTCGGGCGGTTATTTTCGGGCGCAGCTTTGTTCGCAGCCTATTTTTGGCACATGGAGGCCCCTCGCAAAGTCTCGCGGCATTCCGAGTCCGGTGGACGAAGTTGGCCAGCCCCACCCCCCGAGGCTACAGCCCACCCGCTCTTGTGGCCTTTTTCCGCTGGACGAACTTGGCGCCCCGGCCTTCGGGCGTTGATTTTTGGGCTCGGCCTTGCCTGCGGCCTATTTTTAACACACGGAGGCCCCTCGCAAAGTCTCGCGGCATTCCGAGTCCGGCGGACAAAGTGGGCCAGCCCCACCCCCCAAGGCTATAGCCCACCCGTTTTTGTGGACTTTTTCCGCTGGACGAACTTGGCGCCCCGGCCTTCGGGCGGTTATTTTTGGACGCGGCCTTGCCCGCGGCCAATTTTTGGCACCCGGAAGCCCCTCACAATGTCTCGCGGCATTCCGAGTCCGGCGGACGAAGTTGGCCAGCCCCACCCCCCAAGGCTATAGCCCACCCGTTTTTGTGGCCTTTTTCCGCTGGACGAACTTGGCGCCCCGGCCTTCGGGCGGTTATTTTTGGGAGCGGCTTTGCCCGTAGCCTATTTTTGGTACACGGAGGCCCCTCGTAAAGTCTCGCGGCATTCCGAGTCTGGCGGACGAAGTTGGCCCACCCCACCCCCCAAGGCTATAGCCCACCCGTTTTTGTGGCCTTTTTCCGCTGGACGAACTTGGCGGCCCGGCCTTCGGGAAGTTATTTTTTGGCGCGGCTTTGCACACGGCCTATTTTTGGCACACGGAGCCCCTCGCAAAGTCTCGCGGCATTCCGAGTCCGGCGGACGAAGTTGGCCAGCCCCACCCCCCAAGGCTATAGCCCACCCGTTTTTCTGGCCTTTTTCCGCTGGACGAACTTGGCCCCCGGCCTTTGGGCGGTTATTTTTGTGTGTGGATTTGCCCACGGCCTATTCTTGGCTCAAGGAGGCCCCTCGCAATGGCTCGCGGTATTCCGAGTCGGGCGGACAAAGTAGACCAGCCCCACCCCCCAAGTCTATAGCCCACCCGTTTTTGTGGCCTTTTTCCGCTGGTCGAACTTGGCGACCCGGCCTTCGGGCGGTTATTTTTGGGCGCGGCTTTGCCCGTGGCCTATTTTTGGCACGTGGAAGCCCCTCGCAAAGTCTCGCGGCATTCCGAATCCGGCGGACGAAGTTGGCCCGCCCCACCCCCCCAAGGCTATAGCCCACCCGTTTTTGTGGCCTTTTTCCGCTGGACGAACATGGAGCCCCGGCCTTCGGGCGGTTATTTGTGGGCGCGGCTTTGCCCGTGGCCTATTTTTGGCACACGGAGGCCCCTCGCAAAGTCTCGCGGCATTCCGAGTCCGGCGGACGAAGTTGGCCAGCCCCACCCCCCAAGGCTATAGCCCGACCGATTTTCTGGCCTTTTTCCGCTGGACGAACTTGGTGCCCCGGCCTTCGGCCAGTTATTTTTGGGTGCGGCTTTGTCCGCGGCCTATTTTTTGCACACGGAGGCCCCTCGCAAAGTCTCGCGGCATTCCGAGTCCGGCGGACGAAGTTGGCCAGCCCCACCCCCCAAGGCTATAGCCCACCCGTTTTTGTGGCCTTTTTCCGCTGGACGAACTTGGCGCCCCGGCCTTCGGGCGTTTAGTTTTGGGCTCGGTCTTGCCTGCAGCCTATTTTTAACACACGGAGGCCCCTCGCAAAGTCTCGCGGCATTCCGAGTCCGGCGGACAAAGTGGGCCAGCCCCACCCCCCAAGGCTATAGCCCACCCGTTTTTGTGGACTTTTTCCGCTGGACGAACTTGGCACCCCGGCCTTCGGGCGGTTATTCTTGGACGCGGCCTTGCCCGCGGCCTATTTTTGGTACCCGGAGGCCCCTCACAACGTCTCGCGGCATTCCGAGTCCGGCGGACAAAGTTGGCCAGCCCCACCCCCCAAGGCTATAGCCCACCCGTTTTTGTGGCCTTTTTCCGCTGGACGAACTTGGCGCACCGGCCTTTGGGCTGTAATTTTTGGGCGCGGCTTTGCCCGCGGCCTATTTTTGGCACAAGGAGGCCCCTCGCAAAGTCTCGCGGGATTCCGAGTCCGGCGGATGAAGTTGGCCAGCCCCACCCCCCAAGGCAATAGCCCACCCGTTTTTGTGGCCTTGTTCCGCTGGACGAACTTGGCGCCCCGGCCTTCGGGCGGTTATTTTTGGGTGCGGCTTTGCCCGCGGCCTAGTTTTGGCTCACGGAGGCCCCTCGCAAAGTCTCGCGGCATTGCGAGTCCGGCGGACGAAGTCGGCCAGCCCCACCCCCCAAGGCTATAGCCCACCCGTTTTTGTGGCCTTTTTCCGCTGGACGAACTTGGCGCCCCGGCCTTCGGGCGGTTATATTTGGGTGCGGCTTCGACCACGGCCTATTCTTGGCTCATGGAGGACCCTCACAAAGTCTCGCGGCATTCCGAGTCCGGCGGACGAAGTAGGCCGTCCCCACCCCGCAAGGCTATAGCCCACCCGTTTTTGTGGCCTTTTTCCGCTGGACGAACTTGGCGCCCCGGCCTTCGGGCGTTTATTTTTGGGCTCGGCCTTGCCTGCGGCCTATTTTTAACACACGGAGGCCCCTCGCAAAGTCTCGCGGCATTCCGAGTCCGGCGGACAAAGTGGGCCAGCCCCACCCCCCAAGGCTATAGCCCACCCGTTTTTGTGGACTTTTTCCGCTGGACGAACTTGGCGCCCCGGCCTTCGGGCGGTTATTTTTGGACGTGGCCTTGTCCGCAGCCTATTTTTGGCACCCGGAGGCCCCTCAAAACGTGTCGCGGCATTCCGAGTCCGGCGGACAAAGTTGGCCAGCCCCACCCCCCAAGGCTATAGCCCACCCGTTTTTGTGGCCTTTTTCCGCTGGACGAACATGGCGCACCGCCCTTCGGGCTGTTATTTTTGGGCGCGGCTTTGCCCGTGGCCTATTTTTGGCACATGGAGGCCCCTCGCAAAATCTTGTGGCATTCCGAGTCCGGCGGACGAAGTTCGCCCGCCCCACCCCCCAAGGCTATAGCCCACCCGTTTTTGTGGCCTTTTTCCGCAGGACGAACTTGGCGCCCCGGCCTTCGGGCGGTTATTTTTGTGTGCGGCTTTGCCCGCGGCCTATTCTTTGCTCAAGGAGGCCCCTCGCAAAGTCTCGCGGGATTCCGAGTCCGGCGGATGAAGTTGGCCAGCCCCACCCCCCAAGGCTATAGCCCACCCGTTTTTGTGGCCGTGTTCCGCTGGACGAAGTTGGCGCCCCGGCCTTCGGGCGGTTATTTTTGGGTGCGGCTTTGCCCGCGGCCTAGTTTTGGCTCATGGAGGCCCCTCGCAAAGTCTCGCGGCATTGCGAGTCCGGCGGACGAAGTCGGCCAGCCCCACCCCCCAAGGCTATAACCCACTCGTTTTTGTGGCCTTTTTCTGCTGGACGAACTTGGCGCCCCGGCCATCGGGCGGTTATATTTGGGTGCGGCTTCGACCACGGCCTATTCTTGGCTCATGGAGGACCCTCACAAAGTCTCGCGGCATTCCGAGTCCGGCGGACGAAGTAGGCCGTCCCCACCCCGCAAGGCTATAGCCCACCCATTTTTGTGGCCTTTTTCCGCTGGACGAACTTGGCGCCCCGGCCTTCGGGCGGTTATTTTTGGGCGGGGCTTTGTCCGCGGCCTAGTTTTGGCTTACGGAGGCTCCTCGCAATGGCTCGCGGTTTTCCGAGTCGGGCGGACAAAGTAGACCAGCCCCACCCCCCAAGGCTATAGCCCACCCGTTTTTGTGGCCATTTTCCGCTGGTCGAACTTGGCGACCCGGCCTTCGGGCAGTTATTTTTGGGCGCGGCTTTGCCCGTGACCTATTTTTGGCACACGGAGGCCCTTCGCAAGGTCTCGCGGCATTCCTAGTCCGGCGGACGAAGTTGGCCAGCCCCACCCCCCAAGGCTATAGCCCACCCGTTTTTGTCGCCTTTTTCCGCTGGACGAACTTGGCGCTCCGGCCTTCGGGCGGTTATTTTTGGGCGCGGCTTTGCCCGTGGCCTATTTTTGCCACACGGAGGCCCCTCGCAAAGTCTCGCAGCGTTCCGAGTCCGGCGGACGAAGTTGGCCAGCCCCAGCCGCCAAGTCTATAGCCCACCCCGTTTTTGTGGCCTTTTTCCGCTGGACGAACATGGCGCACCGGCCTTCGGGCTGTTATTTTTGGGCGCGGCTTTGCCCGTGGCCTATTTTTGGCACACGGAGGCCCCTCGTAAAATCTTGCAGCATTCCGAGTCCGGCGGACGAAGTGCGCCAGCCCCACCCCCCAAGGCTATAGCCCACCCGTTTTTGTGGCCTTTTTCCGCAGGACGAACTTGGCGCCCCGGCCTTCGGGCGGTTATTTTTGTGTGCGGCTTTGCCCGCGGCCTATTCTTTGCTCAAGGAGGCCCCTCGCAAAGTCTCGCGGGATTCCGAGTCCGGCGGATGAAGTTGGCCAGCCCCACCCCCCAAGGCTATAGCCCACCCGTTTTTGTGGCCTTGTTCCGTTGGACGAAGTTGGCGCCCCGGCCTTCGGGCGGTTATTTTTGGGTGCGGCTTTGCCCGCGGCCTAGGTTTGGCTCACGGAGGCCCCTCGCAAAGTCTCGCGGCATTGCGAGTCCGGCGGACGAAGTCGGCCAGCCCCACCCCCCAAGGCTATAACCCACTCGTTTTTGTGGCCTTTTTCCGCTGGACGAACTTGGCGCTCCGGCCTTCGGGCGGTTATTTTTGGGCGCGGCTTTGCCCGTGGCCTATTTTTGCCACACGGAGGCCCCTCGCAAAGTCTCGCAGCGTTCCGAGTCCGGCGGACGAAGTTGGCCAGCCCCAGCCGCCAAGTCTATAGCCCACCCGTTTTTGTGGCGTTTTTCCGCTGGACGAACTTGGCGCCCCGGCCTTCGGGCGGTTATTTTTGGGCGCGGCTTTGCCCGTGGCCTATTTTTGGCACACGGAGGCCCCTCGCAAAGTCTCGCGGCATTCCGAGTCCGGCGGACGAAGTTGGCCAGCCCCACCCCCCAAGTCTATAGCCCAACCGTTTTTCTGGCCTTTTTCCGCTGGACGAACTTGGCGCCCCGGCCTTCGGGCAGTTATTTTTGGGCGCGGCTTTGCCCACGGCCAATTTTTGGCACACGGAGGCCCCTCGCAAAGTCTCGCGGTATTCCGAGTCCGGCGGACGAAGTTGGCCAGCCCCACCCCCCAAGTCTATAGCCCAACCGTTTTTCTGGCCTTTTTCCGCTGGACGAACTTGGCGCCCCGGCCTTCGGGCAGTTATTTTTGGGTGCGGCTTTGTCCGTGGCCTATTTTTGGCACACGGAGACCCCTCGCAAAGTCTCGCGGCATTCCGAGTCCGGCGGACGAAGTTGGCCAGCCCCACCCCCCAAGGCTATAGCCCACCCGTTTTTGTGGCCTTTTTCCGCTGGACGAACTTGGCGCCCCGGCCTTCGGGCGGTTATTTTTGGGCGCGGCTTTGCCCGTGGCCTATTTTTTCCACACGGAGGCCCCTCGCAAAGTCTCGCAGCGTTCCGAGTCCGGCGGACGAAGTTGGCCAGCCCCAGCCGCCAAGTCTATGGCCCACCCGTTTTTGTGGCCTTTTTCCGCTGGACGAACTTGGCGCCCCGGCCTTTGGGCGGTTATTTTTGGGCGCGGCTTTGTCTGCGGCCTATTTTTGGCACACGGAGTCCCCTCGCAAATTCTCGCGGCATTCCGAGTCCGGGGAACGAAGTTGGCCAGCCCCACCCCGCAAGGCTATAGCCCACCCGTTTTTGTGGCCTTTTTCCGCTGGACGAACTTGGCGCCCCGGCCTTCGGGCGCGGCTTTGCCCGCAGGCTATTTTTATCACACGGAGGCCCCTCGCAAAGTCTGGCGGCATTCCGAGTCCGGCGGACGAAGTTGGCCAGCCCCACCCCCCAAGGCTATAGCCCACCCGTTTTTGTCGCCTTTTTCCGCTGGACGAACTTGGCGCCCCGGCCTTCGGGCGGTTATTTTTGGCGCGGCTTTGCCCACGGCCTATTTTTGGCACACAGAGGCCCCTCGCAAAGTCTCGCGGCATTCCGAGTCCGGCGGACGAAGTTGGCCAGCCCCACCCCCAAGTCTATAGCCCAATCGTTTTTCTGGCCTTTTTCCGCTGGACGAACTTGGCGCCCCGGCCTTCGGGCAGTTATTTTTGGGTGCGGCATTGTCCGCGGCCTATTTTTGGCACACGGAGGCCCCTCGCAAAGTCTCGCGGCATTCCGAGTCCGGTGGACGAAGTTGGCCAGCCCCACCCCCCAAGGCGATAACCCACTCGTTTTTGTGGCCTTTTTCCGCTGGACGAACTTGGCGCCCCGGCCATCGGGCGGTTATATTTGGGTGCGGCTTTGCCCGCGGCCTATTTTTGGCATAGGGAGGCTCCTCGCAAAGTCTCGCTGCATTCCGAGTCCGGCGGACGAAGTTGGCCATCCCCACCCCCCAAGGCTATAGCCCACCCGTTTTTGTGGCCTTTTTCCGCTGGGCGAACTTGGCGCCCCGGCCTTCGGGCTGTTATTTTTGGGCGCGGCTTTGCCCGCTGCCTATTTTTGGCACAAGGAGGCCCCTCGCAAAGTCTCGCCTCATTCCGAGTCCGGCAGACGAAGTTGGCCAGCCCCACCCCCCAAGGCTATAGCCCACCCGTTTTTGTGGCCTTTTTCCGCTGGACGAACTTGGCGCCCCGGCCTTCGGGTCATTATTTTTGGGCACGGGTCTGCCTGCAGCCTATTTTTGGCACACGGAGGCCCCTCGCAAAGTCTCACGGCATTCGGAGTCCGGCGGACGAAGTGGGCCAGCCCCACCCCCCAAGGCTATAGCCCACCCGTTTTTGTGGCCTTTTTCCGCTGGACGAACTTGGGTTCACGGCCTTCGGGCTGTTATTTTTGGGCGCGGCTTTGCCCGCTGCCTATTTTTGGCACAAGGAGGCCCCTCACAAAGTCTCGCGGCATTCAGAGTCCGGCAGACGAAGTTGGCCAGCCCCACCCCCCAAGGCTATAGCCCACCCGTTTTTGTGGCCTTTTTCCGATGGACGAACTTGGCGCCCCGTCCTTCAGGCGGTTATTTTTTGGAACGGCTCTGCCTGCGGCCTATTTTTGGCACACGGAGGCCCCTCGCAAAGTCTCGCGGCATTCCGATTCCGGCGGACGAAGTCGGCCAGCCCCACCCCCCAAGGCTATATCCCACCCGTTTTTGTGGCCTTTTTCCGCTGGACGAACTTGGCGCCCCGGCCTTCGCGCGGTTATTTTTGGGCGCGGCTTTGCCCGCGGCCTATTTTTGGCACATGGAGGCTCCTCGCAAAGTCTCGCTGCATTCCGAGTCCGGCGGACGAAGTGGGCCAGCCCCACCCCCCAAGGCTATAGCCCACCCGTTTTTGTGGCCTTTTTCCGCTGGACGAACTTGGCGCCCCGGCCTTCAGGTGGTTATTTTTGGGCGTGGTTTTGTCCGTGGGCTATTTTTGGCACACGGAGGCCGCTCGCAAAGTCTCGCGGCATTCCGAGTCCGGCGGACGAAGTTGCCCAGCCCCACCCCCCAAGGCTATAGCCCACCCGTTTTTGTGGCCTTTTTCCGCTGGACGAACTTGGCGCCCCGGCCTTCGGGAGGTTATTTTTGGGCGCGGCATTGCCTGCAGCCTATTTTTGGTACACGGAGGCCCCTCGCAAAGTCTCGCGGCATTCCGAGTCCGGCGGACAAAGTTGACCAGCCCCACCCCCCAAGGCTATAGCCCACCCGTTTTTGTGGCCTTTTTCCGTTGGACGAACTTGGCGCACCGGCCTTCGGGCTGTTATTTTTGGGCGCGGCTTTGCCCGCGGCCTATTTTTATCACACGGAGGCCCCTCGCAAAGTCTCGCGGCATTCCGAGTCCGGCGGACGAAGTTGGCCAGCCCCACCCCCCAAGGCTATAGCCCACCCGTTTTTGTGGCCTTTTTCCGCTGGACGAACTTGGCGCCCCGGCCTTCGGGCTGTTATTTTTGGGCGCGGCTTTGCCCGCTGCCTATTTTTGGCAGAAGGAGGCCCCTCGCAAAGTCTCACCTCATTTCGAGTCCGGCAGACGAAGTTGGCCAGCCCCACCCCCCAAGGCTATAGCCCACCCGTTTTTGTGGCCTTTTTCCGCTGGACGAGCTGGGCGCCCCGGCCTTCGCGCGGTTATTTTTGGGCACGGGTCTGCCCGAGGTCTATTTTTGGCACACGGAGGCCCCTCGCAAAGTCTCGCGGCATTCCGAGTCCGGCGGATGAAGTTGGCCAGCCCCACCCCCCAAGGCTATAGCCCACCCGTTTTTGTGGCCTTTTTCCGCTGGACGAACTTGGCGCCCCGGCCTTCGGGTGGTTATTTTTGGGCGTGGTTTTGTCCGCGGGCTATTTTTGGCACACGGAGGCCCCTCGCAAAGTCTCGCGGCATTCCGAGTCCGGTGGACGAAGTTGGCCAGGCCCCACCCCCCAAGGCTATAACCCACTCGTTTTTGTGGCCTTTTTCCGCTGGACGAACTTGGCGCCCCGGCCATCGGGCGGTTATATTTGGGTGCGGCTTTGCCCGCGGCCTATTTTTGGCACAGGGAGGCTCCTCGCAAAGTCTCGCTGCATTCCGAGTCCGGCGGACGAAGTTGGCCAGCCCCACCCCCCAAGGCTATAGCCCACCCGTTTTTGTGGCCTTTTTCCGCTGGGCGAACTTGGCGCCCCGGCCTTCGGGCTGTTATTTTTGGGCGCGCCTTTGCCCGCTGCCTATTTTTGGCACAAGGAGGCCCCTCGCAAAGTCTCGCCTCATTCCGAGTCCGGCAGACGAAGTTGGCCAGCCCCACCCCCCAAGGCTATAGCCCACCCGTTTTTGTGGCCTTTTTCCGCTGGACGAACTTGGCGCCCCGGCCTTCGGGTCATTATTTTTGGGCACGGGTCTGCCTGCAGCCTATTTTT
Organism: Citrus unshiu; assembly: GCA_033242345.1. NCBI lineage: Eukaryota > Viridiplantae > Streptophyta > Magnoliopsida > Sapindales > Rutaceae > Citrus > Citrus unshiu. The sequence goes on from BTHF01000188.1 coordinate 34,432, forward strand.
GGCACACGGAGGCCCCTCGCAAAGTCTCACGGCATTCGGAGTCCGGCGGACGAAGTGGGCCAGCCCCACCCCCCAAGGCTATAGCCCACCCGTTTTTGTGGCCTTTTTCCGCTGGACGAACTTGGGTTCACGGCCTTCGGGCTGTTATTTTTGGGCGCGGCTTTGCCCGCTGCCTATTTTTGGCACAAGGAGGCCCCTCACAAAGTCTCGCGGCATTCCGAGTCCGGCAGACGAAGTTGGCCAGCCCCACCCCCCAAGGCTATAGCCCACCCGTTTTTGTGGCCTTTTTCCGATGGACGAACTTGGCGCCCCGGCCTTCAGGCGGTTATTTTTTGGAACGGCTCTGCCTGCGGCCTATTTTTGGCACACCGGAGGCCCCTCGCAAAGTCTCGCGGCATTCCGATTCCGGCGGACGAAGTTGGCCAGCCCCACCCCCCAAGGCTATAGCCCACCCGTTTTTGTGGCCTTTTTCCGCTGGACGAACTTGGCGCCCCCGGCCTTCGCGCGGTTATTTTTGGGCGCGGGCTTTGCCCGCGGCCTATTTTTGGCACATGGAGGCTCCTCGCAAAGTCTCGCTGCATTCCGAGTCCGGCGGACGAAGTGGGCCAGCCCCACCCCCCAAGGCTATAGCCCACCCGTTTTTGTGGCCTTTTTCCGCTGGACGAACTTGGCGCCCCGGCCTTCGGGTGGTTATTTTTGGGCGTGGTTTTGTCCGCGGGGCTATTTTTGGCACACGGAGGGCCGCTCGCAAAGTCTCGCGGCATTCCGAGTCCGGCGGACGAAGTTGCCCAGCCCCACCCCCCAAGGCTATAGCCCACCCATTTTTGTGGCCTTTTTCCGCTGGACGAACTTGGCGCCCCGGCCTTCCGGGAGGTTATTTTTGGGCGCGGCATTGCCTGCAGCCTATTTTTGGTACACGGAGGCCCCTCGCAAAGTCTCGCGGCATTCCGAGTCCGGCGGACAAAGTTGGCCAGCCCCACCCCCCAAGGCTATAGCCCACCCGTTTTTGTGGCCTTTTTCCGTTGGACGAACTTGGCGCACCGGCCTTCGGGCTGTTATTTTTGGGCGCGGCTTTGCCCGCGGCCTATTTTTATCACACGGAGGCCCCTCGCAAAGTCTCGCGGCATTCCGAGTCCGGCGGACGAAGTTGGCCAGCCCCACCCCCCAAGGCTATAGCCCACCCGTTTTTGTGGCCTTTTTCCGCTGGACGAACTTGGCGCCCCGGCCTTCGGGCTGTTATTTTTGGGCGCTGGCTTTGCCCGCTGCCTATTTTTGGCAGAAGGAGGCCCCTCGCAAAGTCTCACCTCATTCCGAGTCCGGCAGACGAAGTTGGCCAGCCCCACCCCCCAAGGCTATAGCCCACCCGTTTTTGTGGCCTTTTTCCGCTGGACGAGCTGGGCGCCCCGGCCTTCGCGCGGGTTATTTTTGGGCACGGGTCTGCCCGAGGTCTATTTTTGGCACACCGGAGGCCCCTCGCAAAGTCTCGCGGCATTCCGAGTCCGGCGGATGAAGTTGGCCAGCCCCACCCCCCAAGGCTATAGCCCAACCCGTTTTTGTGGGCCTTTTTCCGCTGGACGAACTTGGCGCCCCGGCCTTCGGGTGGTTATTTTTGGGCGTGGTTTTGTCCGCGGGCTATTTTTGGCACACGGAGGGCCGCTCGCAAAGTCTCGCGGCATTCCGAGTCCGGCGGACGAAGTTGCCCAGCCCCACCCCCCAAGGCTATAGCCCACCCGTTTTTGTGGCCTTTTTCCGCTGGACGACTTGGCGCCCCGGCCTTCGGGAGGTTATTTTTGGGCGCGGGCATTGCCTGCAGCCTATTTTTGGTACACGGAGGCCCCTCGCAAAGTCTCGCGGCATTCCGAGTCCGGCGGACGAAGTTGGCCAGCCCCACCCCCCAAGGCTATAGCCCACCCGTTTTTGTGGCCTTTTTCCGCTGGACGAACTTGGCGCCCCGGCCTTCGGGCGTTATTTTTGGGTGCGGTTTTGTCCGCGGGCTATTTTTGGCACACGGAGGCCGCTCGCAAAGTCTCGCGGCATTCCGAGTCCGGCGGACGAAGTTGGCCAGCCCCACCCCCCAAGGCTATAGCCCACCCGTTTTTGTGGCCTTTTTCCGCTGGACGAACTTGGCGCCCCGGCCTTCGGGCAGTTATTTTTGGCTGCGGCTTTGTCCGCGGCCTATTTTTGGCACACGGAGACCCCTCGCAAAGTCTCGCGGCATTCCGAGTCCGGCGGACGAAGTTGGCCAGCCCCACCCCCGAAGGCTATAGCCCCACCCGTTTTTGTGGCCTTTTTCCGCTGGACGAACTTGGCGCCCCGGCCTTCGGGCGGTTATTTTTGGGCGCGGCTTTGCCCGTGGCCTATTTTTTCCACACGGAGGCCCCTCGCAAAGTCTCGCAGCGTTCCGAGTCCGGCGGACGAAGTTGGCCAGCCCCAGCCGCCAAGTCTATGGCCCCACCCGTTTTTGTGGCCTTTTTCCGCTGGACGAACTTGGCGCCCCGGCCTTCGGGCGGTTATTTTTGGGCGCGGCTTTGTCTGCGGCCTATTTTTTGGCACACGGAGTCCCCTCGCAAATTCTCGCGGCATTCCGAGTCCGGGGAACGAAGTTGGCCAGCCCCACCCCGCAAGGCTATAGCCCACCCGTTTTTGTGGCCTTTTTTCCGCTGGACGAACTTGGCGCCCCGCCCTTCGGGCGCGGCTTTGCCCGCAGGCTATTTTTATCACACGGAGGCCCCTCGCAAAGTCTCGCGGCATTCCGAGTCCGGCGGACGAAGTTGGCCAGGCCCCACCCCCCAAGGCTATAGCCCACCCCGTTTTTGTCGCCTTTTTCCGCTGGACGAACTTGGCGCCCCGGCCTTCGGGCGGTTATTTTTTGGCGCGGCTTTACCCACGGCCTATTTTTGGCACACGGAGGCCCCTCGCAAAGTCTCGCGGCATTCCGAGTCCGGCGGACGAAGTCGGCCAGCCCCACCCCCAAGTCTATAGCCCAACCGTTTTTCTGGCCTTTTTTCCGCTGGACGAACTTGGCGCCCCGGCCTTCGGGCAGTTATTTTTGGGTGCGGCATTGTCCGCGGGCCTATTTTTGGCACACGGAGGCCCCTCGCAAAGTCTCGCGGCATTCTGAGTCCGGTGGACCGAAGTTGGCCAGCCCCACCCCCCAAGGCTATAGCCCACCCGTTTTTGTGGCCTTTTTCCGCTGGACGAACTTGGCGCCCCGGCCTTCGCACGGTTATTTTTGGGCGCGGCTTTGCCAGCGGCCTATTTTTGGCACATGGAGGCTCCTCGCAAAGTCTCGCTGTATTCCGAGTCCGGCGGACGAAGTTGGCCAGCCCCACCCCCCAAGGCTATAGCCCACCCGTTTTTGTGGCCTTTTTCGCTGGACGAACTTGGCGCCCCGGCCTTCGGGCGGTTATTTTTGGGCGCGGTTTTGTCCGCGGGCTATTTTTGGCACACGGAGGCCCCTCTCAAAGTGTCGCGGCATTCCGAGTCCGGCGGACGAAGTTGGCCAGCCCAACCCCCCAAGGCTATAGCCCACCCGTTTTTGTGGCCTTTTTCCGCTGGACGAACTTGGCGCCCCGGCCTTCGGGCGGTTATTTTTGGGCGCGGTTTTGTCCGCGGGCTATTTTTGGCACACGGAGGCCCCTCTCAAAGTGTCGCGACATTCCGAGTCCGGCGGACGAAGTTTGCCAGCCCAACCCCCCAAGGCTATAGCCCACCCGTTTTTGTGGACTTTTTCCGCTGGACGAACTTGGCGCCCCAGCCTTCGGGTGGTTATTTTTGGGCTCGGCTTTGACTGCGGCCTATTTTTGGCACACGGAGGCCCCTCTTAAAGTCTCGCGGCATTCCGAGTCCGGCGGACGAAGTGGGCCAGCCCCACCCCCCAAGGCTATAGCCCACCCGTTTTTGTGGCCTTTTTCCGCTGGACGAACTTGGCGCCCCGGCCTTCGGGCGGTTATGTTTGGGCGCGGCTTTGCCCGCGGCCTACTTTTGGCACACGGAGGCTCCTCGCAAAGTCTCGCGGCATTCCGAATCCTGCGGACGAAGTTGGCCAGCCCCACCCCCCAAGGCTATAGCCCACCCGTTTTTGTGGCCTTTTTCCGCTGGACGAACTTGGCGCGCCGGCCTTCGCGCGGTTATTTTTGGGCGCGGCTTTGCCCGCAGCATATTTTTGGCACACGGAGGCCCCTCGCAAAGTCTCGCGGCATTCCGAGTCCGGCAGACGAAGTGGGCCAGCCCCACCACCCAAGGCTATAGCCCACCCGTTTTCGTGGCCTTTTTCCGCTGGACGAACTTGGCGCCCCGGCCTTCGGGCTGTTATTTTTTGGCACGGCTTTGCCCGAGGTCTAATTTTGGCACACGGAGGCCCCTCGAAAAGTCTCGCGGCATTCCGAGTCTGGCGGATGAAGTTGGCCAGCCCCACCCCCCAAGGCTATAGCCCACCCGTTTTTGTGGCCTTTTTCCGCTGCACGAACTTGGCGCGCCCCGGTCTTCGGGCTGTTATTTTTGGGCGCGGCTTTGCCCGCTGCCTATTTTTCGCACACGGAGGCCCCTCGAAAGGTCTCGCGGCATTCCGAGTCCGGCGGATGAAGTTGGCCAGCCCCACCCCCCAAGGCTATAGCCCACCCGTTTTTGTGGCCTTTTTCCGCTGGACGAACTTGGCGCCCCGGCCTTCGGGCTGTTATTTTTGTGCGCGGCTTTTCCCCGCTGCCTATTTATGGCACAAGGAGGCACCTCGTAAAGTCTCGCGGCATTCCGAGTCCGGCAGACGAAGTTTGCCAGCCCCACCCCCCAAGGCTATAGCCCACCCGTTTTTGTGGCCTTTTTGCGCTGGACGAACTTGGCGCCCCGGCCTTCGGGTGGTTATTTTTGGGCGCGGCTTTGCCCGAGGTCTATTTTTGGCACACGGAGGCCCCTCGAAAAGTCTCGCGGCATTCCGAGTCCGGCGGATGAAGTTGGCCAGCCCCACCCCCCAAGGCTATAGCCCA
>BTHF01000189.1:0-5000 GCA_033242345.1 Citrus unshiu
TGTTGTCTGTACGGTGAAGTACATTGACCGCTTTGACAGCTAACGATTTGTGCGCATACCATTCCCGTTGCCTTATCCCAATTCCCTGTAGATCGTGAGCTTCTCCAGTATTTCCTAACGCAGCCAGGGCAGGATGTTGAATGGCTCCGTTTTGTAAACAGAAGGTTTAGTCTCTTGTCCTGCCGGCCAAAGGGAGGTGTTCCTGCACTCCATTTTAAAGATCGAGTGCTGCTCCTGGATACAGAATGAAATAATCAATCAGTACCAATGTCTCTTCTATCAAGATGCACCTTCGATTCTATATATACCACCACGAGATGTGGATTTGGTTATTCGGACATACTTTGAACTAATGGGTATGGACTTTAACCAGCCCCGCCTCTCAGAGCTACTTATGTCGTTTTACGCCGACGGGGCGCAGTCTCGGTTCTATTGGGATGTTCTCCAGTCGGATGCGTTTCGGATCGTTTGGGAACGACAACAGACCGAGTTGGCTCCCCGGCTGGAGGGGTTGGCTCAGTTCCAAGAGTACGTCAGGCTGGAAGAGCAAATAGCGGAACTTGAGGCACAGAACGCTCTTCTTCGCCACCAAATCGCGCTCCCCTATTTGTAGTTTCTGGTAACAGAAGAGCTGATCCAATACCAAGACACCCCTAACGCGGTTGAGGGGCAGCTGACCGAAAGGAAAGCAGGTAGTATTTTATTTATCGTTTTTCATTTTCATCTCGGGGGGGTATGCCGGACAACAACATATTCTCTAGCAAAAGAAATGACCTAGACTAGACTTCTTCTACCGCATCAAGAGGAAATAGGAAATCCCGCATTTGAGAAAGTTTAGCTATGCCCACAGCTCTTTCAAAGGAAAGCAGTCTTCTCAATAAGAAAGTCACAGTCACACCGCTAATAGGCGGAAGAAGAGATTCCCAGCTACTGACTCTAATAAGATTAATAGCCGTACCGCAGAAAGAAGGTCAACCTCACCCCAGGGAAGCTCTTCGAGCTTTCTTCCCCTCAGGTCAAAGAGTAAGAACTCGCTTTCGAGCTAACCTTACATGGAGCTACCGGCCAACAAGCAACAGAGTTCTCATTCACGGCTAACTAAGCATTCGTTCGGAGTTGACAAGGGAGAGGGCGTACTTTCCTATATTATGTTATGATGGATAGGCTGGCTGCACTCCCGTATGAACAGTTCCTTTTGATTCAATTGCAAGAAAACAACCTCTTTTTAGAGTTTGATACGAACACTAAGCCAAACAGTCTATTTATACGGATTCCTAAAAAATGAAAAAATAGACTATCATAATATATGACAGAAGCATCACTCTGTCTGTTGGATGCCCTTCTTCCTGGCAAGATCAGATCAAGAATAGCTAGGAAAGCACAGTCAGACTAGTGTCACGCCCAAAGCACCACAGACTGCTTATTCCGCTAAAACAGCAAAGAGACAGGACCGGGACAGTAAAGAGAAAAGACCTCTTATGCCGGAAAAGTAAGAAAGTAAAGTCATAAAGTAAAGTGCTAACGTGCAGCTCCCCATTCCGAATCCAAGAGAAAGAAGGCCATGCTACCATTAAGCATGCTACCAGTCCTAGCTGGCACCGAAGCCAAGGGAAAGCATTTTTTCAAGAGGAATGAAAGAAGAGCTTATTCGTATTCACTGCTAGCCGACCCAGCCTCCCAGATCTGCATCAGCGAGTGGTGTGACGACGACCAAGCCAATCTTGACATTTAAAATAACGATTTGAATGTAATCTGACTCGGGAAAAGAGAGAACAAGCAGAACTTCTTTCTCTTTTATATGATATGAGAGGACTGCTGCCACTTCCTTATTACCATTTAGACAATCTCCGATCTACGCCTGGGTCAGGAGATTCGAATTAGTGGAAAATCGCCCTAGCTAGATTCACTCCCCGGTGAAATAGCAGCTACGCCCCTTGGTCCCGACCTAGGATCCGATAAATCGATCCATTTTGCTCTCCATTTTCTGTGAAAAGGGGAGACAAAGAGTAGGATCTAATTCCCAGCAGAGAGGGCAGTGACATATGCAGAGTGAAAATAATAGACTTCTCGAGGTTTAGTCTTCTCTTCTATTCAAGTGGGTCAGAGCCTGAGTCTTATATACCAATCAATGGCACAAACTATGAGTTCCACCTCTCGGAGGTGAAGTAGTTTTATTATTCGACCTGAAGCTGGTAGTATAGGAGGGGGCATAGGCTCACTGAGAACCCAAAAGTAATTATAAATGATTTAACCGGTAGACTGGACCGTTAGGTCTTGAATCAAGGGAAGGCTGCAAGGTATGTATCACCAATACTAAGACTTTATTAGTCAGATCTTCTGTTTCTGATGTAGTCATTCCTGTAGTATGCAAGGTAAGCGAAACGGCTCGAAATTTCCATTCGAGAAAGCGACTGAACCAGCCACCCCTCAACCTGAGATGAGACTCCCGCTGAAAAACATTCTTCTTCCGACAAAACCTGCCACCAAGCTTTGACAAGTCGCTAACTTGCTCATTTTGTGATAGGGCCCAGTCACCTCCCTTCTTCCCAACCTCTGGCAGTCAAAGCTATAGGGAGACGTGCTTCGGTCTTTCCATCGATAGAAGCAGTAGGTATCTAACGCATGCAGCTAGTAGGCGATAGGAGGATGTCAGCCCTGGTGGCAGTGGTACTTTGGCGAATCAGGCGTAATGAACCCGCTTCTATTTCGTTTTTGATTATTATTTTTGACCCTACAATGGCAGAACCTAGAAAGCTGCTCTTTTTTCCCTGTCCCGTGGTTTGATACCGTCTAGCCTCTAGCTAGGAAGTCTTGGATTCGTATACCATGTAGGTGAGAAAATCGTCCGTGACTAGCTATCCTTATTCTCCTCCCAGGGATGGTTAGGAATATGGGTGCGGGAGGCTGAGGGACGACCACGATGAGTACGCGGGTCCAGGCTATATAGGATCAAACGGCTTTTGTTCGATCGAGGAGCAGAGATAGATATGAGCTGACAGCTTATGTTTCCTGGTATTTTGTTTTGGGTGAGATGTACACCGAAAGGAATTGACGCTACAAACACTTTTAACCGGTAGTCCTCGATCGAAAGTGAGCTCGACTCAAGTCGACAAGCGAGAGACAAGGTTGGGTGAGGGTACAAGGCATCATGTGGGATCTACGATCGACTGTGCCCGTTGTTGGCTTTGCAGATGCTTTCAAATACTCTAGCAGTATATTCCATTCATTGTATATATCCCTTTTTCGTGTCATTGACATCAGAGATTGCATTCAATCGAATGGTTTGACATAAGAAATGTTCTAGTCTATCTGTAGTAGTTCTGTTTGTTTATAGTAGAGTAGTACATGAGGGTGGCGACTCACAAGGGGAGTGTAGACCAGAGCAAGAGGGAGCCAAGCCAGCTACTGTGGTTGTGCCATTTGGTGGGCCAAAGTAGTCTAGCGGCGGTGAAAAGACGATAGTAGACCAGACGGGGACACCACCAGAACACCCGAACAAGGATCTATTTTCTTTTGCAGCTATAGTACATATGCACTTTATACGTCTGTCTTACTAATAATATTCCTTAGCGTACATCTGTACTATAACCCTCCCCTCTGGTCTGGGAGGTGTTTTCAAGGGAAGGCGGACTCCGCAGCTGCGGACCGGGCACTATCACTATACTATGCGATGCTTTTAACCAAAAAAAATGGAAACGAAACGTCTTAGTGTTGTTCCTAGGTTGGGGGGCGGGGGCAAGCCTTCAAGACACGACTTCAAGCTGTTAGTACGACTAGCTGGCTTCCTAGCTCGAGTGAATGCCGCAACGCAATAAGGCGAGAGTTGAGTTGCGCAATAAGGGCTGGGCTGGTCGCTTGAAAGAAATAAGATGCGTACTCCACTTCACGCAGCTAACGTTGTTTTTGTTAGCAGGTTCCGTGGCCTAGCAAGTGGATAGTAAGTAGCTTTCTCCTAATATCTCCTTCCCCGTCGGTCAGTCGGTTTAAGATACAACTTCTATCTCAGTCTTGTCTTGCGGCTAGGTTCGGCCAAACCAACCCCAGTTAGCTTCCTTTAGCTAGTGGAGGCTTCCTTTGAAGAAGAAGCTTTAAAAGATAGGGGAGGAAGGGTTAAGACTAGTTGCTTAGTTGTCTAAAATCTCTCCTGGTAGCAGCCTTGCCTTCGGACAAGTAGGCAGTTTAGCTCTATTAGCTCGGCTCGTTCTGGCAGCTCAGGCAGTTCGGGTAGCTCGGCTTGCCTTGCGATAGTTATAAATCCAGATTCGATTCTAGTTCCTGCCTTTCCGCTTGAAAGAGAGAACTAACGTACGCCGCCGGTACTCCACTCACTTAGTACACCTTTAGGCCGTTAAGGCTAATTACATGAAGGGATCCAAGAGAAGGTAGGTATGGAATTGGCTTTAGTGCTCTATTAGGTAAAGGGGGTGCTTTAGTAGCTCCCTCTATATTGACCATCTGACTTGTGACGGTTCCTTCAAATTCTGTAAGTGGATTAAGGTCAGGCAACATAGAATGCCGAGTTAGAAGCTCGAGTTCAACGGCTTGTGGTTGTTAGAGATTAACCCAGTGGGATTAGGGAGCCCTATAGAGGGGGGTGCGAATAGACTAGTTGCTAAGTTGTATCTCCGGGTCAGCTAGCTCTTCTGGTAGGGCAGCTCGGCTTGCAGCTGTTGCATCTCTTGTAGCTAGGGCAGCTCAGTCAGGTAGCTGGCATTCCTTAGCTAAAGAAAAGCAAGGGTTAGATTGTCAACTAAGGTACCTACTTAGGGCAAGGCAGAAGCCAAAGGCGGAAGACTGAGTTCATCGAAAGCCGAAGGCGAAGGAGGAAGGAAGCCCCTACCTATATAGAATCTAATAGTAAGTAAAAAGCCGTGTTCACTCGAGCGGAACTTCTAACTGAAGCTGCTCACGTTTTTAAGCAGGGTTAACTACAGGTCTTGAAGCCAGGCAGCTCAGGCAGTTCGGCTTGAAGACAAGACTCGTTCCGTACTTGACTTAGG
>BTHF01000189.1:10000-39412 GCA_033242345.1 Citrus unshiu
ACTATCCCCTCTGGGCACGGGAAAGACATTTCTTCAATTAACATGACTTCTGGTGACCAAGCAAAAATAGTAATAGAAAAGAACGCAATGGATCTTTATTGTTAATTGAAGAAATTCCATCAAGCGAAGATTCCCTTCTCCATGTGTCAAATGAATCAACAATTATCATTGCTTCACTCGCAGGCGCATCCACGGGACACCCATCCCAGACCACAGCTTCGGATTAATTTAGTAGGAGTAGGAGTCGAAAGCAGCACGGGAGCTATTAGCCTTAGGTTCGGAAAGCATATTCTTTATAGAATATGAATATTCAACGGTTGCTTACGCTAATATGAGAAAAGGTTAGGGAATGACTAAAGAAGAACCACATGAATAGGTAAACCCCTTCTTTACTATTCTTTTTATTCTTTTTTGTTGATTGGGTTATGCCCTTTTCGTGCTGGCTAAGATTGAGAATACGACTAAAACTCCTAAGCCAACATATTCTGATTGATTGGCTTTCTGGGTCACAGGGTGCTGCGAATGATGACTTTACTGCAGGTGTGCCCTCCCTTTCACTTCTACAGGAAGAAAGATCAGCCGGGATTCAATAGAGAGTTCATGCCAAAGGGTATACTACGAGAATTTTTTTTCATTAAGCTTCCACAATCGATTCGTGAGCACAGACGATTTGATAAAAGAGGATTTCCTTGATTCATTATTCTAACGGTATAGAAGGGGATCCTCGGTGTCAAACAGACGAACAGTTCGTCGGTCGGGCTTACTTATTCTGTAGGCGGGTTGCCTCTTCTTAGTAGACCCTTTTTGACTCTAATCCCCTTATGTTTAGTAAAGGAAAGACGAATAGCTTCAAAGCTTCCTTGGGGTGATAATAAAAGAGAATCTTGGCTACTCACCGCCTAGCTTCCCTTCTTCCTAATGGACTACGAGGACCCTAGGACTGAGGACTCTTAGAAAGAAGGATTACCGTCTTGCGTACCGTACTGGCTTATACCCCTTATTAAGAACAGACTGGCTAACTTCCTGGCTTTTTTTATTCAAAGAAGGCAAAGAAGGAGAGGAAAGCACAGACACAGACGGGAAGGGCCCTAACGAAATGGAGTACTTACGCCCACTCTCGACCTGCCAGCCTACTTTCTTAAACGAAGGAAGGACAGGGCAGGCATACTCTTCGACAGACAGAAGGATTACCACTGACTTAGCCTGGAAAGGCATACTCTTAGAAGGAAGGGACAGAATTTTCGTTATCCAGACGGCTGCTGCCTTCCTTACTTCCTTTTCTGCCTTACTAATGGAAGCGCAGGACCTACTCTTAGTAGAAAGCATGGCGCCTTTGTCCTCTAACAAACAGAAAGAGGAAGGGGTACCCTTCTTGTAGACTCAAACCACTCGCTTAGACAGCTAAGTTTGTATTGCCGAGGGCCTTGAATCACAATATGGATTGGTGTTCCGATTCGAATCTCACTGTTTAGGCCTCGGAGACAGGATGATTGGGGTCTCTTTTCCTACACGCACGCTAGCTACCCCTTGCAAGATCATCATAAAGAATGAGTGCCATTATCACCAAAAGGAAAGACTTCATGTATTCATCGTTCCTACTCCCCCCTGCGCCTTTTGGTGAACCGGAAAGCCGTTGTTGTCCCTCTCCTCTGGTCAGGTAGTGAAACAAAAGAACGCATTGCCCTCAATAACGAGGGTTTCTGAACGCCTTTTGAGTGTCCAGTCACGAACAATCACAACACGTATTTGAGCCGTCTCGTTCTAATGGATTATGCTTGTGCTAAATCGACCGATCCTGGAGAATCTCCGTTATTTGACTTGATGTAAGGAACCGTTACTGGCGAATCAAAAGGGTTCAATGACCATACTCCTCTATAAAATCCATCTCTCGATCACCCGAAAGGACGGGCTTTTTACATGCTCTTAAGTGATTGGTTGCTCTTTCTCCGATCTTGACTAAAGAGTGAAAATGCCATAAGAGAAGTCCACAGGTCCGGGTCACAAGTCCAGCGGTTAAGGCGGTTATGCAGTCATTGGAAGATCGGGTTAGGTAAGATCCTTGTCGAAGGGCATAGCAATGAAGCAGATCTTTCATTGTCGTAAGGATTAGAGCGCGGGCGTCTACTCAAGGATGGGACTCCATATTCTTCGAAAAGCGAGCACGGGACTCAACGCTTTAGAAAGGCCTGGTGGTCTATAAGATCGCGGCTGCTTTTAGGAGCCTCGGTGATCCCACTTTCACTGAGACAGAGAAGCGAGAAGCCTCGATAAAAAAGAAAGAAAAAAATGGAATAGGCCTTATCCTTATATAGATTCAAGAAGCGAAAGCTTCCTGCGAGGGATCCATACATAGCCATGGGGCCTTGAGAAGACCGACTTCTACGCAAAGCCTAACTACTTTGGAGCGTGAGACACGTAGGAGTTTGTTCTATTCGCTTGGGATTCTCAAGGTCTTTTGTGTGTTCCCAGATTCGATCTTTTGGACTAGAAAGGAGCAGGTGAATCAGTCACGGTTCTTGCTCTGGTCTCGGGCGAGGGAAGCGAAGGATAAGGCGAGAGTGAAACGAAGTAGTTCATTGTTAACCACTTCTTGGAACTAGAGAGCCATAAATAGGCATGCAGGCAGGCTTAAGCTCTAGTTTTTCCTCTTATGCCATGGCAGTTTACTCACTTGGACGAAAGACAGATCTCATATAGATATTAGATATAGATCTCCTATATATCTCCAGCCGGATGAAATGAATCAGATGGGATCTCACTAGCCGAATGAAACTCATTGCATCATCAGCAGCACCGACGAAGAAGTGGTTGAATCCGACCTTTTTCTCTCTATGGATTCCATCAGTGTTCATTTATGGGGAGAAGCGAGTCAGCCTGAAAAGGAAACCCCCTAAATCTGAAGAGGGCGATAGGATCAATCAGCATTCCATTTTTCATTTCAAAAGCGGAAGGGTAGACGTGAGTTGAGGATTTGATCGATGCAATTGAGTCTGGAGTCTTCTTTACAGTTTTGTAAAAAAATGCTCTTGTTTGGTTTTGTTCATGCTTGGTGCCGGGTTGGATGCAGCACCACCTCTTTAAGTCTCACCTCTTTGCGGTGTGTGCGATACCAAGATTCAATCTTCCCACTTTTCTCTCTATCTAGCTGTGAGCCAGGTTTTTCAATATCTGGTTCGAAAGGACCAGGAAGGGGGCTAAGTAAACATCTTGAAAAGAAGGAATGAAGGCGCTATCGGGCAAAGAAATGCTCTAGTCAAGCTCAATCTCTCCTAAGCCGGGACGGAGTGAGGAAAGCGAGTCAGGTCAAGTATATCGATAGGTTTTGTTTGAAATCTGACCTGTGGGTTGAGCCAGATAAGGTTCAATGAAATTGACTTGAAACAGTGTGTGTATCTACCGTCCTTTAGAATGTAACGAATATAGGAAGTGAAGGTGAAATCCTGGACGTAACTCTTATAGGATAGTCGTTCGATAAGTTCAATCCTGGAGATTGAAGATGGAAGCTTGCTCGTGCGGCACTCTTATAGGAAGTTCAGGAGAAACTGCTTGTTCTTGTTATAGGATAGCGAGCCACGAAATTTATCATATCAGGCCACGTGATAAGCTAATCAACTCATTTGTGAACGAGAAATGGGTTCCGTATCGATAGTGGAAGGTTCTTTCTTTAGGAAGGAGATGGGCTTTCTTTTCTAGTCAGGGTAGCCCTCTTATGCTTGCACGGATTAGTTCATCTTTCCGTTCAGTGGGGCTTTCAAGCCCTGCCCGTGTGCTTTACCCGTAGGTCAATGAAATCTTCATTCTTAGCTTTCTTCTACGCCCTGGAATTCACTTCTAATAGAGTTCATATTCTAGTAGCTCACTTCCTGGAGTGAGGAGGTGAATTAGCTCATGAAGAATGAGGAGTAGCGATTTTAGCTCATCTCGATTGGAGTGAGGAGTTCATGATCAAGTGAAAATCGAAGGGGCCGTTTGTTAGAAGTCTCAGGCTAAGTCCGAAAGTGGCGAGATAGCTCAAGTAGAAAGAATAGAGAGTACGGTTTAGTCAAGCTCATGAACTATTTAATCCGATTCACAATCCATTCCAATCTAAGTTCTGTGGGCTAGTGAGCCAGTTTAGGTTCGAAGACAGGTAACTCAATCTCCGTAGTGGAATAGGGGGTTGCTTGCATACTTTGTTCAGACAGCACAGAATCAGAAGGGCACTGAATCAGAATCTAAGTCTTTATCCTCCACTCCAAACAAACCTGCCAATCCGATCAAAAACAAGCCCAAAACACGGGGGTTGGGGATTTTTATCACATTGAGATGCTGCCTTAGGAAGAGAAATCCGAAAACAAGCAATTTTCCCGGTAAAACGCAAAAAGGCCTATTTGAGATCCCATCTACGAGCGGAAATGGACTTGCAGCCTAAAATCCCGGGAAAATGAAGTGGAGATTGAACGCTAGAGGGCGAAGATAGGAAGCCACTTCTACTCAAGCACGGGGATTCGTTTACGGGATTCGTTTAGTGGGAAGAAGAAGGAAAGGCAATCGAGTACTACCAAAATTCTCTAGGAGCAGGAGCTTGAATGGGACTCTTTCTTAGGGCTTGAAAGCTTCAGTCTTCTAGTGGCTTTTCATCCTTGTTCTTTCGGTCGGTGAGTACGGTATCAGTCCTGGGGCTAGGAAGCCACCGCCTCTTAGAAAAGGTTGCTGACTTTGATATTGATTAGAAATCCGAATCTTATAAGTCAAAGTCATGGGCTCACCTTATTATAGAAGTTCTTACTTGGCGAAGAAGACTGATCTATTCGAATATCAAGGCGAAGGGATGCGGGCAAGAAGCTAATAGGATAGGCTCAATAGCTGCTCAGAAAGGTTCTAGTCAGGGCATCATCCCCGCGCTTTCAAGCGAGTACGAGAACCCTCCATCTTCCTCCTAAAGGATTGAACAGGTTCTCCTGAAGCTTTCACCACTTGAACACTGGAGGGGCTTTCAAGCCCCACGGAACTAATCAAGACAATAGGACAGGACCGTTCAAGCATAATCGTAGCTTTCTCAGCTTGAGCGCATCTCCTTCCTATATAGATAGAGACTTTCCTAATCAATTGAAACCCTATCTTTCGACTCTTTCTCGGCTTGACTCACTATACGCAAAATCACTATTTCGCTTTCCTCAACCGTAGTGGATAGCCCATCATTTAAGGATGGAGAGAATGGTTGACGCCTACTTCACTTCGAAATGTGAGAAAGAGAAAAGTTATGAAAGACCGTAAAATTGTTCATTTTTGATCGGATTTCCTTGACTGGCTAACTACTCATATAAAATATGCCTACTTGACTGGCTCGTGAGCAACTTAATAGAAAAAGTTCTATTTTGATTCCGTTTCTCCTTCAGCGGAAAGAAGGAAAGGAGAAAAGGAGGTTCAACGAATGCTTGACGCCGGTATCATATTCAGAGTTAGCACGAGCTATTTGGTGTCCCCAATAGCTCTTAATAAAAACGAGAAGATGCGTAGACTCTAGAAAACTTAAAAAAGTGACAAAGAGAGATCCCATCCCTTCCCGTTGTCGTTCCAAGATGTAATCTTAGCTTAGAAGTAGAAGAAATAATAACATGAATAGACAGCGTATATGATAGGTTATTCCAGAATCGACGTTCATATCGTCGAAGAGAATAAGTTACCACCTTTGTCACGTCGTCTTGGATTTACGCCTACAACCGGATGCCATTTTCTTTTTATATTATAATGTATCATTTAAGTAATCATTATCTTTGAGAAGATGACTTACTCTAAGGCCTTGGTTGGATTGACTTGGATGATTCTAGCGTCTTCGGAGAAGAGGTAGAGCACTTAGAACAGCTCAAGGAGTGCTTAGGCGTCTGTCGCGCGGCTTGTCCCTGAATCCACAGTTCTTAATGAACCAGGGACGGCGTCATTCTTATAACAAGGAATTTCCTTACGTCAACCTTGTGTGTAAGACACTGGAGTAAACGGTATACGTAAGCTAGAACCGGGTTAACAAGGGGTAGCTTGCAATAGAGAAGATATGGTGGTCCAGATAGCCGCTGACCAAAAAGCCGGAGATTCTCGCGCAGGAACAAGCGAGCGTAGGCCCTGCCCTTCACCCAGTAAGAAGTGCTTTTCTTGGCGAAGTGAGGCGATCGAGCGCCTTTACTGATTATGCCCCTTTCCTATCAGAAATAGCGAGGCTTGTTGAAGTAGACCCGAAAGAATGGCAGGGGGTCGTTCGCTCGAGAATAGGGTTGGTAGCCCCCTTGAGACCGAAAGGCGTGTTAGTGGATTGGCAAGCATACTAAGAGGGCCACACAGCGCCCAACGAATGGAGGACTTGAGCGGGATGCGTTATGCTTAACACTCGTGAGTCGTAAGGTAGCGGCTGAAGCTACCCATGGTTCTTTCTCGGAATCGCCTATCTACCATGGTTTCAGCCGCGAGCTTGCTGAGCATAGGAATCCACCCCGCCTTACTAACCGATGATAATAAGCTGGGATGCATCTTTCCTATGGTGATTAGGTGCCATCTAACCCCGTCTGTTGCTTGGTTCCCCTACCCCATTCCAAGTAGCCGATCTCAAGCACTACCCATTCGTCTTTTCGTACTCTTCTTACGCCGGAACTAAGAGGAGCGATAGGCTTTTAACAGAAGAAGAAAAGGGTTTCTATCGCCGCAGATGAATTGAATCAATAGTAAGAGAATAGGCTGTGATCCTATCCCCTATGAATCCAAGCCAAGCGTGAAAGAATGAACTGCTTTGAGAGAAGGGTCTTAGGAAGAATAGGGTGGACAAAGAGGAAAGTGACGCACTACTTATTTCCAGCTACCGCTACCTTTAGCTATTAAGGTGCGGAAGTAGCTTCTCCGACATTCAAGCTACATCAGAATCGGCACAATTAGCCTTCCTTAGGTGAAGAGCAGGAGGAAATAAAGCGAAGCGGGCTTTCTCAAAGGCTAGAAGGGATATGGGATTGAATCAAGGCTGGCGCACCATAGTAGAAGTCTGCTGCATCGAATGCTAGTGTTTGTGAAAGCTCCATCCCAACTCTTAGCTCAGACATGTGATGTGCCATGAGAACGAAAAAAGGCAAGCAGGAATGAGAGCTACAAAGGCAAGGGCTTGCTAGCCAGAGGAAGGAGGAGGGGGTGGACTTCGACGAGGGGATGGGGTGAGAGGCACTGGTCACGGGTAGGCAATCTCACTTCTAATCGCGTAATGAAGCAGAAGAGGGAAAGCATAAAAAGCCTTACTTCATCTTCACTTTATGCTTACACCTGTGGGGCTGGGGTCTCCTCTTTTAAGGGACTTGCTTACATATCCGGGTCAGCTTAGCTGAGTCGGAATCAAGCCCACAGTAATTCTTCCTTTGAGGCCTGCCTACATCTGTTTCTGGATTCGGCTGTTCCTGTACCTTGTGGAATTTCTTATTAGTTGGTAAGAATTTGATTAGTACGGATGGCGCTTCACATTGCTGGCGAATGTTTGCGCGTTCCGCCTATCAAAGTTCTGTTCATTTCCAGAAGAGAACCTCGTCCGAGAACTTGTATAGAGAAGGATTTCCCGCGGCGCAGCAGTTCTTCCATACCAACTTGGTGCCCCTTTTATATATAAGATAAGGTTCCTAGAGGTTGGTTGCTTTTCCCCAAGAGTTCTCATTTTAACACCCAAATCAAATCTCTCCAGAGTCGACCAGAGCTTACAATGCAATAGCTTCGGTTAGAGCGAAATGAGGCATTCAGTCAATGGGTACTGACTCCTCTCTTTTTAGTAACAAAATGAACCAGAAGTAAGACCAAACTGAGAGTGAGCAGGGTTAAAAGTTCTCCTTTTTGAGCTCCTGCTCTTTCGGCAGAGTTCTTTCTATTTTACTTTCCTTATAGAAAGAACTGTTGAGCCCATGGGTCTCTAATTCCTCTAAGATGGAATTGAGACTTTCAGGACCATACTCACTCTCAAGAAATTGGATCACTGCTTGCATACGGTGCGGGGCAAGCGGCCGCATATGCTCCGCTTTACGTAATTTATTCAGTTGCTCATGAATGAGGGTTTCCCGAGTGGTGATCCAATCACTCAGACTCTCGGGGTTTGCTGTTCCCAACTCCTTCAGATACGTTCGTAGTTCCGATATGGATGATGAAGGGCCAGAAGGATCGCCTGCTCCGGGAGCGTTCAGCAAATCCACTCGTTGCCTTACCGAAGAAGGCCCGACGTCCTCTCTGGGATCAGCGCTCCTTTTTCTCGAAGCGGGTTCGGCTTCGTTATTTTCCGGCCCCTGACCCTGACCTTCTGAATCAGAGGATAGGTTTAGGTATTTCCGCCAACTGCTTGAGTTACTGTTCTCAGAAGCAGAAGCAGAATCCTCTATTCTTCGTCGCGAGGAGGGGCCGACATCATCCCCCCGATCCGCTTTCCTTTTGTGCGATTCAGGAGCAGACTCCAACTCCATATTGGACGCACCTTCTCCTGGAGCACGAGCTCCAATGGATTCCTGTGCGCCTATGCCAGCGTCGGTTTCTCCGTCCGAACTGGTTTGTTCGTCCCCGTCGTCACAATAGGCAATGATGGGAATGCCAAACCCAAGCAAAAGAAGAGAAATGAGAAGAGAAATGAGAAGAGGAAGTAGGAAATCCAGGAACGCAGGAAGATAAAATCGTAGACTATCATTCTCTATCTGATAATGAAAAAAAGAAATTGGATATTAAAATAATCTATTTTGGTTTTAAGGCTAATGATCCTTTTCAGTTCCTAGCTAAGTTTCTATCTTGTGATAGAGTTAGTAGTTATGAAGAAAGACTTCTAGGTTTTAATAGGATACCTGTGAGTCAAGATGCCTCTGCTAGTGCTTATCAAATCATGAGTTATCTTTTGCTTAATAAAACGCTGGCTAAAAATACCAATCTTATTTCTTCTAATGAAAGCAAATATTTATATACCTCTCTAAGGACGGATCTTCTAGAATACTTAAAAGATCAATTACATATTAATAAGTATAATATGATAGAATCGAAATTATCGAGAAAGCTCATCAAAAGTCTCTTTATGCCATTGATATATGGTAAAACTGTTTTAGCTATGTCTAATGATATTCGTGAAGCTTATGGATCATTATTAAGTGGTAAGGATTACTATGCTATAGCACAACATTGTAATGAGTTCTTTAGAATATAGAATAAAATACCCTGATATAGTCGATTTAATGAGGTTATTTAACCTAATAGGTTGGTTTTGTTCAGCCTCGATGAGTCCCGTACACTATGGTATACCCTACTTTACTACAGTGCAAGACTATATGCGTAGTAATAAAGAAGAAATCTCTGTTTATGATAAGGTGCAGAAGAAGAGACGTCGGGTTACTCTCCGAGTGCCTACGTCTATTAGGGATACGCGCAAGTCAGCTGTTGCTACCTGCGTAAACTTTATTCATCAGAGGGATGCATTTATTGCTATGAAAGTTGTGGAACAATTGAATGAGAAAACAAAAGGGCAGGCACCAGTGTACACGGTACATGATAATTTCATAACATCACCAGTATACGCTAGCTTGCTTCCTAATATTTATAGAGAAGTCTTTCTAAATATGGGTGATCCCCTGGAAATAATAAATCAGTTTATTAACATGAATCTTACCGGATAAATAGAATCATATATATATTGGTAGAACTGTGAAAACTCCACATATAGACGATAGGAAGATTCATATTGATAGTAATTCTTTAAGAAATGAATTAAATAGTCTGATACCTAAGGCTGTGACTAGAGGTAAGAGAGATTCTAATATAGAAAAATGGACAAATAAAATTGATGAAATAGTGTATCTATATAATAAATATAAAGATAGAGTGAGTGGAAATAAATGGGAAGATTTCTCGAGAGAGCTCAAGAGATTACCTAGTAAAGGTGTTCACTATTGTATACAATATTGATGAGTATGAATCATAGAATAAATTCTCCTGAGTGGGTAGACAAAGAGACACCCACCAGTATTAATGATCTTAATATAACAAGTAGACAGGAATTCGATTTCATTCGAGAGTGGCTCTATAATGATGTAATTCTGAAAACTGAAGTAGTAGATCCCTACAGGGGGAAGAGAATAGCAGCAGTGAAATTTCATAATATAAAGATTCAATGTGACATGCTAAAAATCATAGCATTCATAATAATGCGTTTCTTAATCTTATATGTATATAATAAATATTTTTTTACATCTAAGAGTAAGTTTACAATTGGTTATACATCAAAAAGCAATTCTACAAAAGATCGCGTCAACTTCATAGTAGGAAACGCCATTCCTTTATTAGAGTCTAACGGGCATGCTGTTCCTAACATATATATAAGAAAATATTAGATGCCATATCTACTCGATTAGATATATATGGAGCGGATAAACTATACGGGCTATGTATTCAAGCATATATGATAGATATTCATGATAAAGATGAAAAGTTAGCAATTAGCCCTGAAGATGTTGATGATAAAATCTGGGAAATCTTGAATAGTAGTCCCATAGGGGATTATGATCCGACACCAATTGATCGAAAGCCTCCTCGATACCCAGAATATATAAAATCACTCAAACCTAAGAGTAAGGATATGAATCCGGACCCCTTCATTGTTGCGGATATTGAAACTATCTTGGATAAAGTGGTGGAGGATAATGTGGAGGATAAAAAAATTCTCATACAGAATGTGGAGGATATGGATAATGAGGAGTATTATGAAACTATCAAGGATATGAATAATGAGGAGTATAATGAAACAATTATGGATATGGATAATGAGGGGAAGAAGCATGTGCCTTACGCTTGTGGTTTATTAGTGGTACGGCCGGGTGATGATTTAAAGTCTCAGAAGAAGAAATCAGACTTTAACACATATTTCTATAATCCCCTCAAATTGGAGAATACTGAGGATAATAGTTTTTTAAATAAAAGTGATAATATGATGAAAAAGTTTATAGAGCGATTAAGTGAGGTATCTTCTGAAAATCAGATTCGAAGAGTTTACTTTCATAACTTATCGAGATTCGATGGTATTATAATATTACATCATTATTCTAAGTATAGAGAGAAATATATTATTAAACCCCTTATGAGGAATCAAACGATATATGAGATCGTGGTGTATAGCACAGATATAAATATAAAGAAAAAGAAAATAAAAATAAGCAAAACTAAGTCTAACCAGTGGTTTAGTTAAGAAGATGATCAAATTTGACCTTATTCTATAGTATAGAACAGAGGGAGGCATTCTGGGCCGACTACTACGACTACATGCGCATCTAGTGCAGTGGCTTGGAATAAAAACCTTGACCATCTTCCGAAGTTCTAAATAATCTACTGATCAAAGGCTGTAGGGGCGGACTGCTCTACATTCAGCCACGCCACAGTGACCCCCGAAGCGATCTTCTTCTAGTTGCGGGGCGAAATCCGGCATCCAATTACTGGCTCTGAATAACCGGCCCAGCAATAAGTTAAGTTAAATTCTTCCATAACATAACGGGGCGGGGTTGCGCGCGAGCCGAGTGACGTAGGTGCACAAGAGTACTTCGCGCCACAACCATCTCTTTTTTATAGGTTCTACGGACCGATGCCTGCTGCTTCATCTGGGAGAAAAGAATCATAGATATGCCGGTCATTAGAAGGAAGAATCGCCATAAAAAGATTCCTCGTGTATCATCTGTAGCAAAACTATGAACGGGAGCTAGCAATCCGGACCGTATTGAAAAGGTTCCTGAGACACAGCATGGAAGAGTCACAATATTAAGAAACGAGGTCCAAGAATGAAGAAGGGGTAGAATTACTGAATGAATACGAGCTGTGGCTAATACCCGAGGCATAAAAGAAGCATTTTCTACGGGATCCCGAAACCACCAGCCACCCCGACCTAATTCATGATAAGCCCACCAACTTCCTGGCAAGATGCCTACGGTTAAAAACCACCAACATGTCAAGATCCAAATTAGAATTGGTTCCTGGTCCTGGTCAGAGACCACTGTGTTCGCGCCGGCGGTCCAACAAAGAGGCGAAGTAGTGGTATCTTTCTTTCCATTACGAACGACACGCTTCGCCTGCGCCCTCCCCGTGTTCACTAGCGCTCCTGTGCAGAGCGAAGAGAAGGCGAAAAAGCGCCGCCGAAGCAGCATGAGCGGGCTTCTATTGCTACGTAACAATAGAGCAGGATAGCATTTAGCGCCCACATGTTTGGTAAGAAGCTCGCTTGTTATACGGGATCCGACGCATCCAGCAGAGCGAAGCAGCGTTCCATTCTTTTCGGCGGCATCCTTTCGCATTGGCGGCGAGTGGAGTGCCACAATCCCATTCATCATTTTGGATCTACATAAGCCAAAGCCCATAGCACTGGCGACGTCTCCGGCATAAATGCAAGGAGGATGTATAGCTGATATAGGATCTTGTGGAACAGGATTTGATTCTGCAAGCGGTTCGGTACGAACGAAGAAATTTCGAACAAAAGGATCGGAACTCGCTGATAGGAAAGGAGAGAAAAACAAAGCAATGCCAAGAGCTCCGTCAATCCGCTGTTCATCGATAGACGAAGCTCTCTCTTTATCATCTCGTGCCAGATGCAACAAAGGATGAGTTCTTTTTCCTTCTCGCGAACCACGGGAGCGCCTAGCGCCCAGAGGACTATGGATTTTCCTTTCAGGGTAAAGCGGCGCATAAAAAAGGGTTGGTCCGTCAAAAGCAAAAGTCCGGCTCCTTCGCGAACGAAGTTCAGAATCAACAAGGGTTCGTAGAACGAAGGGAGTGTACAACTGGAAAAACCCACTTTTTTGTTCGTAACGAGGGAGAGATAGAATGGAGTTCTTCACGAAGTTCGAGACAAAAAAATAAAAAAAAGTTTCTCTATGGCCTCCTCGTTTTGAGACATTATGGCTTTGGGGTCGACCCCGGTAACAAAGAAGGAATCCATAAAAATTGGGGATCCGACACCATGATAAAATACTACCCTCATGATTAGACCATGTCCCTGAGATTTGATAAAAGAAAGGTGCATTAGCGGTTAATACGTTGTAATTGGATAAGTTATTAGGAATATGACGGAACGAAAGACCAAGGAAAGAAAGAAGAATGCACCAAAATGCAGGTGCTGCACCAAACGCTGGTGGTTGTTTCTTGTTGTAAGTGAATGCAAGGAAAAGACCCGGAAATAACGAATAATGAAACAATTCATATATTGACATTTCGTGCTCATTTCAAAATTTCTGCTTTTTTATTCCCATCATCCGGTAACCACAGGATGATCCACAAGAAAGGTGGCAGGATTCGAACCTATGGCCGGCCCGACCCTGACCTGCTGAGTTGGGTGGCCGGGTTAGCACCCCTCGTCGCCTCTGTACCCGAAACAGATGCGCTGCGCTACCCAGCGCTACACCTTGTCTCCCCTACCCCTCTTCTGGTTATGCCATTACCAATCCGGGTAACCCCCGGACCGGCCGCCCCAGACCTAATAAGAACGATTATCCTTATGACCAAACAAGGACCAGCTTACTTACTTCTCGAGCGATAGTTCCACGATCCCGACCAGCAACTTGTTGTGAGTAGGGGCATCCAAGCTTGCCCAACCTAGTAAAGGGGCTTGGAGATAGAGGGGATGAAATCTAACCTTTGCATCGATGTTTAGCAGGGCGGGTCGCTTGAGTGTCAAAACCAAGCGGTGGTTCTTTGTTTTTCCTTGGCTTATCGAACCAGCGTATGCCTATTCCTCCTTTGATGACTCCCAGTAGAGAAAGCCTAAATTTGCCGATGTGGATTGAAAGGAAGTTGTGGATGAACATAGATCCTTCCACCTATCCGGAGTGTTGGAAAGAAAGCAATGGTTTTTGTATTTATTATTTCCCGATCACTGGAAGCAATCTTCATTAGCACAAGGATCCCCTCACAGCAACCTCCACTACAATAGAACCCGACAATGAGTTTACGAAGGCTTCGAGTAGTGCGAGATAGGCTAATCACCAGACTGCTCTGGAATAGGTTAATCGCCGGAGACAAGAACGAGTTAATCTAGTTTCGAGAACATGCCTTACTATACTATAGGGCGTAGAGTTTCTAAGTGAAGGCAAGCGCAACTATAATTATCTATTTCATATCCTCCCGGGCAGGTCCGCTATAAAGCCTACCGGCCAGAAAGTCCTCAAGAACGGGAAAGCCGATCAAAAGACTATTCCATAACCGACTCTTGTTGCCGAATCGAGGGGGCTTGGCTTGTACCAGGCTCTAAAAGAGTTTCTTCGAGCGAGCAGTCTTTCTATCCGGGTTGCATGCCTAAGGCAATGTTTTTCGTTTTTGTAGATTGAGATGGATTGATCTTCGCTATCGTGCCTCTTCCTTGTACCAGTGGATGCTGCGGCAGTGCCTAATATGAGTTTGCTCCTGCCTCCTGCCCCAGACAGCTTCGAGTTTCCCATCGATCGATTACAGAGGTTTCCACCACTGAACTTGCTTATGCTCCCCTTTGATCGAGTGCTATTTCTATAAAAAAGATTGAGTAGGAAAAACTTGAATTGGCTTTAATCGAGATTGCCTCGGTTTCTTAGGCACATGAGGAAGCGGAAGCGGTCTAACATCTTTTCAATCGAAATCCCAATCAAAGACAAGTTCTACCAAGGCCAGGATCTGAAAGAGAAGATTCACTTTACGGAATTCCAAGTGACATGATTCCTTCAGAAGCTAAAGTTGAATGATCGAAGTCTCCTTCAGGTTCAGTCGAAGAGATCGAACGAAGCCTTTTTTTACCATGAACCTGCCACCTCAACTCTTGCAATGGAGAATGAGGACTTTCCATTTATCTGATTCTTCCCAGCGGGAAAACATAGCTCCCTCGGGATTTCGATCTCCATGCCCTGTAGGGAAAGGCTTAACTATGACTCATGTAGGTTAAGAGGCTATCCCTACAAAAAGAAAATGTCTATCTCTTCATCCGTTCAGAACGTCGACCTCGCTCCGAGCAAGCATCGAAGGAATTCCGGGTAGGACTCAAGGAATTGAACCCAGATAGGATAGATACAGCCTGTTACCTTCCGATCCAATTACCGAAGGGTAACTAGGCCGAGTAAGAAGACACTTTGGGATGATTTGCATTTGCCGCTGGCCGAGTTAGTCACGAAGTTGAGATCCACCTATTTATTATATAGGGTAGGGTGACCCGCCTGGATAGCACTGTTGATCCCGACCTCAGATAATATTGGTGACGACTTGGCGGCTCTTCTCTCCCGAATCTGATTGATATCGAATCAACTATCGAAAATGAACTAAACTATAAGCATAGGCGGGCACCTGACCTGCCAAACGTATTGTATTATTCTCCCTGCCAAGTTTACTACCCGCTAACGGATCCGATAAGAGACTCCAATAGCTAGAGTACTCTTCGCTACCGGTACCGGAAAATAAGGCAGGAAGGGCTTTCATTCATAACGAGTAAGTGCCCCGGCAGTCTCTCATTCAGACATTGGAAAAAACACTTTCTTCTAAGATGGTGACGGCGCAAGCAAATACATTCTCCGTGCCTTTAACCCTACGCAGAAGATACTTATGGTCACTGCTAACCCTGGTAAGGATGTATTGTATCATGAGAAGGTAACTGTGCCAAGTATGGGCTCACGCTCTTCGCGGTCCTCGATAGGAAGGGAAAAATCCCCAAATTGCCACAGACAATGCGTCATTGGAGAGGATGAAATGGTTTAGGCTCGCG
Organism: Citrus unshiu; assembly: GCA_033242345.1. Classification (NCBI taxonomy): domain Eukaryota; kingdom Viridiplantae; phylum Streptophyta; class Magnoliopsida; order Sapindales; family Rutaceae; genus Citrus; species Citrus unshiu. The sequence continues at coordinate 25,713 of BTHF01000189.1, forward strand.
ATAGGGAGCTCCCGGACGCATACGCATAAAGGCATCCATATCGGCTTGCGCTCTTCTCTTACTTGAAGCGGCATGACAGAGTCACTTAGCTCGACGTTAGGAGAGTCAAGGAGGAAAGGAAAGGATTTCGGGCTCAGTGAATGCCTCTATAACGTTGTCATGAATTATACCTGAATGTGTATACACGGAAACCCGAGGTCTCTCATGGGGCATTCAAGCGCCTCTTTAAGCATACTGGCAAACTCTGGTGAGCAGCAATTGAACTGAACGTTCCAAGTGCATCCAGCAGGAATCGAACCTACGAATTTGCCTCTTTATTAGGTTGGTATAGGTTGGGCGCTTTAACCATTCAGCCATGGATGCAAAGAGACTCAGCGAGTGAACTAGGTTTTGGTATTCCTTCTCGAGCTTCGATTTCTTCCGTTAAAGGAGATTCGAGAAAAGATGGAATAGGAAGACGTGTTTCCAGAACAAAGAAGATACGGGTTGAAAAGGGGGAGTTAGCAAAGTTAGACAAGATTGGAATGAGCATAGGAACATGTATTGATGTACCAGATCGGCTAATGCTCCCAGGTTGATGCGATGTATTCCACCAGTTGACTGAAGACTTGATTATTGGTATATCGATCGGTCCAGCACGAATTGAAATAGAAGCCGGTTCGACAGGAAGCTTTTGAAAACGCAGTGCACCCAGGTAAATAAGGAACGAGATGAATACAGAGGTTAAACGAGCATCCCACACCCAAAAGGTGCCCCACATAGGTCTTCCCCGAAACCCCCCAGTAACTAAGGTAAACAACGTAAAAAAAGCACCCATTTCTATACCGGTTCCGGAAGAGCGAAGAAAAAGGGGATGCTTTGTTAATAGGAACAAGAAAGTGTTTATAGCCGTAGCGATATAAACAAGAATACTCATCCGAGCCGCAGGAACATGTACATACAGAATACGAGAATTTCCACCTTGTTGAAAATCTAGTGGTGCTACCCGAAGACTTAAATGAATAGCCATCGCTGTTAAGAACAACCAAGATCCAATGATAATTTGCGCATAGCTTCTGGTCTTTGACATCAAAAAAGAAGGTTGTAATAACGAAACTGACATGTGAGAATTTGGTCCTAGCTAGTGGAACAAGAAAGACATGGATCTATATTCAATACGCAATCAAAGGATTTCCCCCAACGAAGAATTCCCCCTGCTTTGCTTTGTTTTCGCTCCGCTCGTGCGTGGCACTCCTTGCTCGCGGAGCGGCATACCGAAAAAAGAAAGGTTTTGGAAGAAAAAAAAGTAAATTGCGTTTCTATTAAGTCAATTAAATTCCATCCAGCTCGAGTTCCTTATTATATAACGCTTCCATCAGTCTCTGATAAGGAAGGCTACGGTGCGTCCCATGGTTCTCCATTATATTCATGTGTTTAGTGTAAGTTTGTAATGATAATGCCTTACCATTAGGGTAGAAGAGGATGCCCCTTATCTGGTGCCTTTTATACATGAGGGAATCATCGGAAAACCTGTCCGAACGAAGTGCTTTCTCTATCTTTAGTTCCATCAGGAATTGGGTTTCCAAAATGGACTCGCGAACTTCGTCAGACAAAGAACGTCCTAGACTGTTAATACCAAGACGATCGTTGAGTTCTTGGCGCCTCTGTCCGCCCTCCAGTAACGGGTGATAAACCTCCGCAATAGGCGCTGCGGGTTCACCAGGATTGGGAGAGGTCGGGTCCGGTTGGTTTACGCTGGTCTCGGAATTACCAGTGGAACTGCTTCCAAATAAATCGGTGAAGCCCCTTCCTCCAGCGCCCTCACCTGATCCTGAGCCAGAGGCCCCCGAAGGAGCCATCATGTTACACGAAATGTTACACGATTCTGAAATGAATAATTTCAGAGACCATGCAACGGCCAAGGCTAGCCCACCTGAGAAGCCCATCTTGATCAATAAAGACGAGATGGTGCGGCTTCCCGCGGCTATGAATGCCTTAGAAAGGAAAAACGGAAATAGTTCCATTTTGCCAAGAAGCATAAAGATGGAAGAAGATAGAGTGATAAAGGCAACGAGGAGCAGACACGGGTAGAATTTTCCACTATAGAAACAATAGAAACAACGGACCTTATTTGTCATAAAATTGAGATGAAAACAATGAAATCTTTTTGAAAACCGCTTTTTCATCTCTTTTTACTTACCAGTTTTTCAGTCTTTTTCGCCACATAGGAGCTTTGGGAATTGAACCCAAGACAGACCCTTGCCCCTTTCTCGTACTTCGTACTTTTTGCTTTTGTTCACATACGCTTTTTTTGTGGGGCGGTGACTGAAACATTTCCTTTATGTTGATAGAAACAACAAGAGAAAGGCCAGTCACTGAACACCAAGCCAATCTCGATGAAAGTCAAAGCAGCCTTCGGACCCTGACGTGAACGGACGCTTTGTCATTAGAGTGTGTTAAAAAAAACGAGAAAGCTTTTTTCTTTTTTTTGTTTACTCAACCCGTAAAGACAAACAAAAAAGGGATCCGCCTCGAATCAAAACGTTCTTTCTTTTCTACGCTTTCTTCTCTTATGATATTTCTAGTTTGATCGAGGGTTCTCCCCAATATGAGATAGGTTGCAGCTATAGTCAGAACTCTAACTGGGCCAATTGCGTAATTATGACCTGAGGTGAGGGTGCGATGCCTATCGAAGAAAGGTTGAAGAAGAATAAGAAACTCCTGGCGTTTTTCTATTAAGTATGCTTCACCGAATCCGTTAGGGCTGATGCTGTGAAAGCCTTGGCGAGGAATAAAAACCTCAATTCTGCATAGTGTTGCATGGCTGAAAGAGTTCGGCGAGTGACCTTGATAGCTAAGTCACAGAGATCATTGAATTGCTGGAGCGCAGTTTACTATGCGAGTGAAGAGATTTAAGCGAGCTAATAGCGAGTGGACTTTGGCAGGTGTCGGTAATCTGTAGCGATGGAGTACCCCATTACCTTTCTTTTGGTTTTTTCATCTACTCTCTTCGTGTAGGGTAATAGCGGTACGGCAAGATCATTCCGGCACAGCAACATCTGGTTTGCGGCTCTATTCAAAGACTAAGCGAGATCTCGAGAAGTGGTGTCTGTAGCCTGTTGATCGGCTTTCTCCTATCTGTTCTTCTGAACAGTTCTAGAAAAAGGGTGGGCCTATTTCCAATTCTTTTTGCCTGAGAGCTTGTTTGTGCGGGCTCATGTCCGTATTTCCGTACTTTCATCTCATTCCCTTCCTCTATATGCTCTTCTCTTTCCTTTCCTTTCTAAGCGGGGGTTGGAAGCGACTCTCGTACATTCGCTTTCCTCTGGCAGCACGATGCCAATTCCGCCTCAGAGCCAGAAGATAGTGGTGGTTCCTTACCGTTACAGAAGAGCTGAATTGCGCGGGGACGAAGGCCCTTAGGCCAGAGTCCATGGTATATGTATCTTTTTTCTAGTTGAGGGGGGACAAGGCAGCTTACGGTGAGGAGGGAAATACAATACATACACCCCATTTCGACCTCGCCCTGTGTCATATCATAAAAGTCCTTCTCGTTCCATCCATATATACTGAGTTAGCTCGGGAGATATGGAAAAAGCCCCCCAAAGGAAAGTCCCTTTCGCTCTAAGGATGCCGGCCCGTATTTTCACGGCTGAATCTTTCTCTTCATGGATGCTCCGCGTGTGGTCCTTGATGCTTTAAGCTTCCCAGGCCTTCTTCGCGTTCTTTCGGTTCCACCGGATTTTAAGACTCCCGTAGGTTAGTTTACCGATTTCCCGAATCTGACTCTTTGGTTTCGTTCATTCGCTTTAGCCCATAAAGTCACCAAAAGGATGTCGCTTCTGAAGAGGAGGCGGAAATCCGTAGAAGAGATAGCAAGGACCAGGTACAGGGCACATCAGGCTCTGACAAGACCTCGCCTTGGAACCGCCTTAGTCTTTTTGGGGATCAAGATCTTTGTGACTCTGCAGAACTTAACTTTTCTTAGAGGATCAGCACGGCACATTATTCGGATTCGGAGGTTTAGGTTTCAGACTGATGGAGAGACATCTTTTGTTAGGAAAGCCTTCTATCGGGGGCTCAAAGTGGTAAGTTCAGCGTTCGAGCCGATCCCCTAATAGAGGTGTGTGTGTTCCTAAGAACTCACGATCTACTATTTGCTTGGTCAAGTAGGGCCTTCTTGGTTGTGGTGGTTCGAATCCAATTCGTGAGAAGAGTCCAAGCGAGAGACTATAACAGTCAAAAGGCCTTCGGTTAACTATATCTGCTTCTATTTATTAGAAATACTAAAGGAAGGGGGAAACCCTGATCAAGAGGAGGCTAAAGATTAAGGGATACCTTACGAGTACATGGGCAAGAAGCAAGTTTGTTTGCGAGCAGATTCTGACAATCCAGTCTATGAGAAGTCGAGATCGGCTTACTCAATTCTTATAGCGGAGTGAGTGATGGAGCGACCCAAAACAAACGAAGAAGGAAATATCACAGAAGAAAAGCTTACCTGCGGAGGGTATCAAACTCCTGTCGAAAAAACAGCCCCTGGTGGTGCATATCGTGGTCCCAGAAGCGGTACGACCACCTCATCCCTCTAGGGAAGCCCATAGCTTAAAGCAGAACTTACAAGCTTCTCACTGACCTTCGTGGGAAAGCTAAGTGCCCCTATTTAGTAAGGCGCCCTCTCTTTACGCGAATTGGGTATTCCCCCGAATAAGTCCTCACAACAAAGGTTAGGTGCTTGAGATCATAACTGCTTACAGCAGCGCTCCTGGCGCGAGACTCTTTCGCCTAGAATGAATTCGGTAAGGAAAGGAAGGGTAGAGCCTCATGGTCAATTGAATAGCACTTCCCTCAGAATTCTTGAATTAGAAATAAAAGGCTTTGCCTTGGTCTTTATTGCGCACTAGTCGGGCGGTGTGAATGAGAAAGTGTTAAGTGAGTTTTTATGGAATAGATGATTTGCCGCATCGTTGAATAGCAACACCTTTCTTATTACAGCAAACTACTAATTAAGTAAGAGAGAGCTTTCGCGGCTCAGAGAAACATAAGGCCAAGATGGGTGATGAAAGGAGTCTTTCTGCCTTTCTAACTACGCTCCTTTCTTCAAGCAAGATCTATTTGGCTACGGCTTTCTGTTGTTCTTTTCAGTACGTACAGTGAACAAGAGATCATCAGCTACTTTAAGAACCTTATCCGAGTTAGAGCAAAAGAGTTTTCCAAAGCAGAGGCGCCCTCAACAAGAATAATCGCTTCTTATGTGACTCGACACTCCGTAAAAACCTACCAAAAAAGGATACGCCAAAAGGCCCGAGAAAGTCCATCAATAGGCAATCACACATCAACCCCACGAAAGATGGCTTTTTTGGGCTTTTTTTGGAAGAAAAGAAAGATTCTCCTGTCTTCCTCTCTTAGTGTGCCAAGCATGAATAGATGGCAAGGGGGGAAAAGCAAGAGCTTGCTTACTGTGAATCTGTCTCATAGCCTTCAAAGCGTGGACAAGAAGGAAAGCTGTCTGTGAATAGAATCAATCCCTTCTCGAAAGCCTTAGGAAGAGTGAATAGGCACAGTACGGGGATCGAACTCGAAGGAAGAAAGTAGCCCATTTTCTTTCTATCTATTCTTCCTCCCTCACTAAAGAGCATAGAATAAAGGAAAGACAATAATAAAGTCAAGCCAGCTCTTCCTGATCTGACATTGCCGGGAAAGAGACAAGAGCTACTCTTCCTCCAAGAACTTCTTATCTAGCGCCGTCTTCTTCCTTTTATCCGGACTTAGCTCTAATGGTTTTTTCTTTATTATATATTTTTTTTTACCCTCAGTCACTGACTCTTTCTCACATCTCGATCTCCAGAAGGCCTAATGAATCGATCTCTCTTTCTTTTTGTCTCATCTCGTGTTTATGAAGGTTTTCTTTTCTTCGTGGCTCTATCTCCTTTCCTCTTCCCATTCAAAAGGGTCCATTCTAACCGGCTTGGATTCAATAGCAGCTGAGTCAATTGGGGAAAGATCCGCTTGGTGCTTAAATGGGCATTGTTTGCCAGATTTCAGGAGGGAAGGAGTTGTGAAAGAAAAAGCTGCTTGAGAAGCTGTTGGGAGTTAGGAGGAATGCGCTTTTAAATCTTAAAGAAATGCCACTAGTAGTAAGAAAGAGGCTGGAGTGGATGCCACATCATCAAACAGCTCAATAGTATTAGACCAAATATAATACCTGAAACTCGAAGTTACAGATTTCACAACTCGAAGTAAAGCCTCCACCCCCTTTCCAAACCGGAAGATAGATCGAAGAGAAGGGGGTATATGACTGAGCTTCACTCCTCTCCTTTAGTCGAGTGGTTTTCAACTCCAACCCTTGTTAGCCGAGTAGCTGCACTCCAACAATGTCAATGTTGACAAAACCCCGTGAAAAATGTATAAACTCCTTTTCCTTCCCAAGAGTGACATCAAAATCGATACATTTTAAGAAACCCCGTATTTTTGATGTAAACTCATCAGGAGTTGGAGCTTTTGAGTTCCATCTAGTGAAGTAGATTCCAAGGTTGACTTCTCTGTCACTTCTTTTTGACCCTCCGGCCTTTGTTCCCCAGTTCTTATCCGGAGCTTAAACTGAGCTCATTAAAGTCTCACCTCGGATCAGATTCAATAAAAGGGGGCAAATTACTTTAACAAAAGCTGCATTTCTACGTCCTTTTGATATGATTCTATTCGGAAATTTGAGATACATCATCGGTAGAACTATTTCTATCATCTGTGTTCGGGAGTCTTCCTTCTTTCTCCCCTTTCTAGGGAGATGTGGACGAAGGCTACTTGAGCTCATTCTCACATCTCGGGGTAAGAGGCTAGGCTAGGAATAGGGTACAGAGGCTAGGACAGAAGAGTTCTTTTTCTTGCCGCAGGTAAATAAATAAGGTATTTGTCTCAAAGCATCTTCCTCTTTCAACGAGAGAGCGGGGTGGAAAGAGAACAACCGGTGTTCCGCCGATCTCAAGGGTTCCTCTTCTCCAGCAGCGAATGTAGCAGCCGACCAACGGGAAAGTAGTGAAATATGCTCTCAGGAGTCTTTGTTTGGGGGACAGGAGCGAAGGTTACTCGACTAAGGGGAACGAAGCTGAGACGAGACAATCTGCTGAGACAACGTCCGAAGATGCGAGACTGAAGGGGGGTTTCCCACTGATTGACTAACTAAGGAAAATGGATTACCTGATCGACTGAATAAGAATAAGGATCCTCAACAGGAGAAAGCTCAATACCAAGATCAGGTTTTATGAGAATGGGGTAACCCCAAAAAAGTTCAAGAGATTCGACTATTGGTTTTGAGGAAGTGGCTTAAACCGAGGTGTTAGCGGAAATGGCATATCCAGGGCACGGCGCAGAGGAGGAGTGTCAAGAAAAGAGATCGACTAAAGCAATCAATCAGGATCGAGAGCAGGCGGATGCTCCCAGAACAGACCGAGCATTTGCTCGTGTTGGAGCTTCTCGTTTTCCACGGTTTGTATTTCTTGTTGAATTCTTTCAAGTCTTCCAGCGGCTAAAGCTCTTTCTTGCCGACTTCTAAGGCCCCGTCTCCCTTTGCCAAATAGAGACTGAAAGAAGCTTCTATTTATAGGCCTTGGAGGCCCTTAACCCTTTCTTATTATTAGTAAGAATTCTTGTCTTGGTATAGCCTTTAATCCCGACTTCTCAACATGAATTATGGCAGGAAGATCTTACACTACCGGGGACCGGCTCGGAGCAATCAAGCTCAAAGAGCACTACTGGGCGGAGCTTCTCAATCCAATTCCTTCATAATCCAAATCCAGTGAGAGAAATAACAGACACAGAAAAGATGCTGACTGCTTATCTTATGCAATTTGCGGGAAAAAACCGTTCTTAGAAGTCGTTTTCACCTGATCGATCGGATGTCTTAGCCAGAAAGCAAGACTTTCCTCCTGCCTTCTCCTAGGGTGGGAAAGTCACTCTAAAAGCACTGGTTCCAGTTAAAGCGTAGAATACAAGGAAATAGGTAAACTCAACAAACAATCAAGTCAGCCAGGTCGGGTTCGCCTTCCCCTTTTGCCTTCTTCTTATGATGTAGTTGTAGAGGAAGCAGCCACTACACTAGAGATTTGAACATAAAAGGACTTTACCTGGAATTTCTTTAGGATTTCTTTACCAAAGGGTAGTTCTTTTAGGCAGTGGATGGTACAACGCAAAAATAAGGCTTTGAGACCTAAGAACTCAATTTCGTAAGAGACTATGCCAGATTGAATGTCAATGCTCTCATTTCTTCCGCGAGACAATATCTAAAATACAATCTCACATGTCGGTTAACCAAGGATATATCACTTGATTTTGCCCTCCCTCATTGGAATGGATGGCTCATAAGTCTATGCTCCAGCATCAGTTTATCATAAGCAAGACCTATAGAATGAGCTTAGATTCATCCATACCGTTTCAACTATTTCTTTTGATAAAAACTTGAATAACTCCCACACTTGAACAGGAAAACATCTTCACTTAAAGAGCCGGGAGGGCGGCGAAGCCAGTCTTGTGGAGCACCTTCCTTCAGTTAAGGTGTGAGCTAGGTATGTGTCTGGCGCTGGAAAGCCTTAGAGAGCTGCTTTGTCTTAAGCATAGAGCTGGGAAGGGTCATCTTAGGAAGCGGATCCCTTTGCTGAGGAAGGCCATATCCTAAGAAGCACTGAATTATACCCCTTGGGGGGCCCTTGCTTCAAAAAAGATCATGTTGCACGCTTTGGAGCGAAGAATTTTGTAGATAACGATCATGCTCGTGCCGACCGCGCGTTAGGTGAAAATGGACATCACCGAAAGGAAAGACCACAAGACCGGGGCTGGCGCGAGGCAGGAAGCTACGATGCCGCGTTACGATCTGGTGCGACGATTTCCGATAACGCATTCGAACGATTGTCAGTGATTTGATTGGACTTCGTATCTAAGGCACTTGTTCCGCTCCAAAAACCGGTGCCTTACCACTTTGACTCCATGCGCAGTCTGAGATATAAAACCACCTGACCTTTCTGAGTCGCTTACTTTAGCTTCCCCTCCCACCGCCCATGGAAAAGAATTCCTTTATTCTTTAGCCTTAAAAGCTTGTTGTTATTCCTTCCCCGAGCAAACCTTCTCTGAGCCAACAGCCCGATCCATCTTAGTTCGATTAGAAAGTCCACGCACAACGAGAGCGAAGTCATGCGAACTCAGAAGCAGCAGCAGCATTTGGTCCGTTTCCGGCCGGCCTATATTGCTTTCTCATCGCGGTATACTTGAAATCAATCTTTGCCTATCCGATGGAAAGCGAATCGAAGTTGCTTGCGCGCTTCTTTGCAGTGCTGTTCTCTACTGCATCTTATCCAGGACCCGATGCTTTGTCTCTTGTTGTTGCTTCGGCGGATGCACTTTGTCTAGGAACCTATTTATCTTATTAAGTATCAACCGATGGAACGGGGTCTCCCTGTGCTTCAGATAGGGACAGAGCTCGAAACTCCCTGAGGTAAAGACAGAATGAACAGTTGGTCGGGCAACGATTCCGGTTGAAGCGGATCCATCCTATGCCTCATCAGTCTCCGGCGCGCGTTGAGCTTTTTTCTTCCTTTCCGTCTTTAAACCCACCTCCCTATACTGCGAAATGAGTTTCATAATCAGTTGCAAAAGAACTAGAATGAACACCATCCGGAGCTATGTCTGAAAGTATATTAATGTAGGTACGCTTAGCGCTTGGTAGGTCAGGAGCGGGGGTTGTAGTATAGTAGTTCCAAATCGAACTTCTCGGTTCATTATAGGTTTTCCTAATCAAAAAGCCCTGTTCTAGCAAACTAACAACTCTAGTTTATACTGAAAGGAAATGGGCTAGCCAAACCCGACAATAACAGGCGAGAATTATTACGCGATTGCTGTTCAAAGAAGACAGGATTCACACCTTCCCTCAAGTAGACAGGCAAGTCTGACGTGCTAGCTCAATGTTGTTCATTCTTTGCTAAAGAAATGGGGGTTTTATCAGTACTTTTGCCAGTCAATGGGTGGAACATTAGGTTCCCTTTCTCGTTTTCTGGTTAGGAAATAGCTTCCTCAGCGATCTGCCTCATTGCAGGAGGAAGGAACCGGAGCAACCACTGGAAGGAAGCCTAATGGTATGATTTCAGATCATGCTTGGGGCGCTTCCGACTGTCTTAGTGCTTTTGAAGTATCCATTGAAATATCTCTTTCAGTGCCCGGTTTCCACAAAGCATTGCCCTTCGTAGCTGCATTAGGAGACATTAGATATACTCCGGTGATACACTAAGAGAGTCGGCTAGGTAGTACACAATGAGGATTCCCCGCCTGACATCTAGGAAAGCTCCTTTCTGCTGTGCTTGCCACTACTGCCTAATAGGGTTTTCGAGTAGAATAAGTAGGCTTTTTCGATTGAAGCTCTCCTCGAACCATTTCTGATGATTGAGCCTTTCCTGAGTTAGTGAGAAAACTCTGCTTTAAGCCTTTCTTCAGAGTTCTAGCAAGCCCTTCTTTGACCGGGCATTTCTGCGAGTTGATTCTACACCCATTCGGGGTATTTTCTGCCACATCTCAGTCTTTCTTTTCTAAAAACTTCCAAGTTTATATTGACTTATTTTTGGCCCCTATTTTTGCATTCTTTTTTTTTTTTTCTTCCTTTAATATATCGTCTAGTTCTAGCGCTCTTGCGCTATCTTCATTATTTTTCTAGGGTTTCTCGAGCAGCTTCTCTTGCTCTTCAATAAGAGCCAACCCTTTCTTGTTGATCTCCTGAAGCTCTTTATAAGCTCTTGAAAGTTTTTGGTTGGCTTCGCGAAGTCTCTGATTCTCGGCTTCCAGTTCCAGTAGGTCCGACGAGGGGGCAGGCTCCGGCTCAGGGGCCGGAGGTCGGTTCAGATCGATAGCAGGTTCAGTCATTGGAGGTCGGTTCGAAGGACCGGCTTCGCTTATACCACCCTCCATAGAAATAGGCTGTTTATCCATCCCAGAAATAAAAAGCAGATCATCTAAAATGAAAAGAGGGGCTCCCCAAGTCAGCCCCCAGTCCCAAACCCAGCAAATAATAGAAAAGAGACACATATACAAAACCCATCGGTTTCTCAATGAAAATTGCATCCTTTTTCTTTTTCTCAAAATCATTCGATTCCGTACAAATTAGCTTCTCCTACTCCTCCTTCGCTGACCGTGGGTCATCGTTGGTCCTCTATTGTTACTAGTTGTAGCGCGGCAGCTCGCGAAGCTAATCCTGATAGAGGTGCCGCGCAATCTGCTGCTTTTCTTCCCTATATGCTATTTTCTTGCAGCACATTCCCCGCTAGCACAACCTTCGTTTCTCCCCGGTTTCACCAGATTCGCCGCTTTTTATTGTGGAGGAAGGATACCAAAAACAAACCCTCTTTTTAATTCCATTTTAGTTCTTTAAGCAAGCCAAACTATGATAAAGAAAAGACAAAGACATGCTTCCGAGTTGGGGCATTCAATCTCAATCAATGCACCTGCTCTCTATCTACTAGCTTACTTTATCTCAGAAAGAAAGAAGTCGCTATGCTATGATACCTTATGATCATTCCATTGAAAAAGTCTTTATAGCGAGCAAGCCTATCTACAAGAGGACGACTAATATTTCATTGTAAAAGGGGAGAGGAAAGATCATAGGAAAGTAACCACCAATGGCGAAAACTCTGCCACATTGAATTTCATGATAGAGTGTATTACGTGTAAGCGGTTCCCTCTTCTGTCGCAACTATCACAGGAATCGTAAACTAACTCTTATTAATGCTTTAAATAACTGCTTTTATTCGTCAGAGTAGATAAGTATTATTTATATTATATTATTTAAGGCACGAAATTCATCGCTTAGAAGACCTGCGAGCCCCATGAGTACAATATCACATCTTCCTTCTCACTCTCACAGGCCATATCTTGACCAGATTGAAATTCGGCCAGCACTCTGTCCAGTAGTTCTGCTTCAGAGAGAAATCCTTGTTCTTTCTCTTGGTATCGGCTTTAGCTAGTGAAGTTCCGGGACTATAGGGCGTATCAGAGAGAGAGCCCTTTTCAACCCTCTGTTTTATGCTGTAGGGGCATAGGAGCCCCCTTCCTACTATCCGGCTTTCCAGCCTACTAAGGTATAGTATAGTAGGTGCTCCCGCGAGTAGTCTTTCAGCCCCTTCTTCTTGGTAGTATTATGTCCTCCACTTCTAGTTGCTAATTCTACCTACCCTTCAATCTCCTAAGATTCACCGTTTACTGGCTCACTAAAAGCCTTTCCTTCACTACCAACGAGAACTAAGGCTGGACGCAATCGAGTTCTCGGTCTTAGTATTACCTAGCGTAAAAGAGAATCGAATCCCTTGATTTAAGCGTTGGAGAGGTTTGATGGAAAAAAATTATTAGAATCCTTCGTTTCTAGCGGATCATAAAAGGCTCTCAGGAGAGCAGAAGACAGTGGATCGGCTACACTCTATACAATAATATCAATATCGCTTCCGACAGTTAGCGATTCCGCTTCGCTAAGTTCAGTGATGCTTATACTACGAGTAATTCTAAAAAGAATAAATTGAAGATTTTGCACTTAAGGAACGGCATGGAGTGGAGCGGGATGGGAAATTGACAGTCGATCCTCTCTACACTGAGACCCCCATCGAGCATGAATTAAGATGACGACAAGCAACGAAGAAAACGCTGTGAACAGAAGCTTTTTCGGTTCGGTTCATTCGAGTGTTATATAAATATATACAATAGCCGTTTTGGTGACATCGACAACAACAGGCAAATCCTAAATCTTTGAAATGAGGGCACTTGGTTGGCTTCCTCTCATCACGATCTGGAGGGAGGTAATATGTAATATTTTGTCCTCAAGCTGATTTCGAAACGGGGATTGACATCAAAAGTAGATCGACGTGGATGCGTGCATTCTTTGGAATCCGATTCAAGCTCAGATTCAAGAGGGGATGGTTTCTTCAATCCATCGGTTTTGGCTATTGCTTTTCCAAACGGTGAATGTGAATGAGATCAAAAGCGGGTTTGTCAAATCCCCCTCTTGGGGTAGAACAGAACTGTGAACAAACATCAATTGATAGCCTTCGTTCATTTCCAACAATTGATTGAGAGGAAAGGACTTCGAGTTCAGTCGAAGTCATGTGATGAAAACAAAGAAATCCGCTTGTGACCAGCTTCTCTTGTTGTTGTTCCTAGAAAAAAGTAGAAGTCATGTGACAAGCAGTGCTTTTTCTCCCTGGATAGAGGCAGGGTTCAACCTCAAACCCTAGAATCATTTGTTCAATGTTCTCGTCTGAATCCCGACTGACTCATCTACCGAATCAACGGCATAATCATCAGAACCGACTGCAGCTTCATTGACTGAATGAACTGGTGCTGGCTGTAGCCGTGGGAGGTGGGGGCTCTACCAAAAAGAAAAAGCATGCAACGACACAATCAACAGGTGAGCCCTTACCCGCACTCCAAGCAGGTGGGTATCGACGGACACAACGACTTAATCAACTGGATCCACCGAAGCAATTTCCTCTAGACAGAATGAGGCTCTCGTTGAGAGATCTATTAGTGATTGGGCCACCCCTCCTGGCAAAGAAAGAAAGGCAGGTTCAGGCGATTAATCAAAAAAATCTTTCCTCCTTTCTTTATGACAGAACAATTGAATGATGCGGTGCGGCTGCAGGGCCTCTAAGATTCTGAAGAAGCTATTCATTATCCGTCCCTATTGAAGAAAAGACCTTCGGCATGAT
>BTHF01000190.1:0-22500 GCA_033242345.1 Citrus unshiu
GTGAGATTGTATTTTAGATATTGTCTCGCGGAAGAAATGAGAGCATTGACATTCAATCTGGCATAGTCTCTTACGAAATTGAGTTCTTAGGTCTCAAAGCCTTATTTTTGCGTTGTACCATCCACTGCCTAAAAGAACTACCCTTTGGTAAAGAAATCCTAAAGAAATTCCAGGTAAAGTCCTTTTATGTTCAAATCTCTAGTGTAGTGGCTGCTTCCTCTACAACTACATCATAAGAAGAAGGCAAAAGGGGAAGGCGAACCCGACCTGGCTGACTTGATTGTTTGTTGAGTTTACCTATTTCCTTGTATTCTACGCTTTAACTGGAACCAGTGCTTTTAGAGTGACTTTCCCACCCTAGGAGAAGGCAGGAGGAAAGTCTTGCTTTCTGGCTAAGACATCCGATCGATCAGGTGAAAACGACTTCTAAGAACGGTTTTTTCCCGCAAATTGCATAAGATAAGCAGTCAGCATCTTTTCTGTGTCTGTTATTTCTCTCACTGGATTTGGATTATGAAGGAATTGGATTGAGAAGCTCCGCCCAGTAGTGCTCTTTGAGCTTGATTGCTCCGAGCCGGTCCCCGGTAGTGTAAGATCTTCCTGCCATAATTCATGTTGAGAAGTCGGGATTAAAGGCTATACCAAGACAAGAATTCTTACTAATAATAAGAAAGGGTTAAGGGCCTCCAAGGCCTATAAATAGAAGCTTCTTTCAGTCTCTATTTGGCAAAGGGAGACGGGGCCTTAGAAGTCGGCAAGAAAGAGCTTTAGCCGCTGGAAGACTTGAAAGAATTCAACAAGAAATACAAACCGTGGAAAACGAGAAGCTCCAACACGAGCAAATGCTCGGTCTGTTCTGGGAGCATCCGCCTGCTCTCGATCCTGATTGATTGCTTTAGTCGATCTCTTTTCTTGACACTCCTCCTCTGCGCCGTGCCCTGGATATGCCATTTCCGCTAACACCTCGGTTTAAGCCACTTCCTCAAAACCAATAGTCGAATCTCTTGAACTTTTTTGGGGTTACCCCATTCTCATAAAACCTGATCTTGGTATTGAGCTTTCTCCTGTTGAGGATCCTTATTCTTATTCAGTCGATCAGGTAATCCATTTTCCTTAGTTAGTCAATCAGTGGGAAACCCCCCTTCAGTCTCGCATCTTCGGACGTTGTCTCAGCAGATTGTCTCGTCTCAGCTTCGTTCCCCTTAGTCGAGTAACCTTCGCTCCTGTCCCCCAAACAAAGACTCCTGAGAGCATATTTCACTACTTTCCCGTTGGTCGGCTGCTACATTCGCTGCTGGAGAAGAGGAACCCTTGAGATCGGCGGAACACCGGTTGTTCTCTTTCCACCCCGCTCTCTCGTTGAAAGAGGAAGATGCTTTGAGACAAATACCTTATTTATTTACCTGCGGCAAGAAAAAGAACTCTTCTGTCCTAGCCTCTGTACCCTATTCCTAGCCTAGCCTCTTACCCCGAGATGTGAGAATGAGCTCAAGTAGCCTTCGTCCACATCTCCCTAGAAAGGGGAGAAAGAAGGAAGACTCCCGAACACAGATGATAGAAATAGTTCTACCGATGATGTATCTCAAATTTCCGAATAGAATCATATCAAAAGGACGTAGAAATGCAGCTTTTGTTAAAGTAATTTGCCCCCTTTTATTGAATCTGATCCGAGGTGAGACTTTAATGAGCTCAGTTTAAGCTCCGGATAAGAACTGGGGAACAAAGGCCGGAGGGTCAAAAAGAAGTGACAGAGAAGTCAACCTTGGAATCTACTTCACTAGATGGAACTCAAAAGCTCCAACTCCTGATGAGTTTACATCAAAAATACGGGGTTTCTTAAAATGTATCGATTTTGATGTCACTCTTGGGAAGGAAAAGGAGTTTATACATTTTTTCACGGGGTTTTGTCAACATTGACATTGTTGGAGTGCAGCTACTCGGCTAACAAGGGTTGGAGTTGAAAACCACTCGACTAAAGGAGAGGAGTGAAGCTCAGTCATATACCCCCTTCTCTTCGATCTATCTTCCGGTTTGGAAAGGGGGTGGAGGCTTTACTTCGAGTTGTGAAATCTGTAACTTCGAGTTTCAGGTATTATATTTGGTCTAATACTATTGAGCTGTTTGATGATGTGGCATCCACTCCAGCCTCTTTCTTACTACTAGTGGCATTTCTTTAAGATTAAAAGCGCATTCCTCCTAACTCCCAACAGCTTCTCAAGCAGCTTTTTCTTTCACAACTCCTTCCCTCCTGAAATCTGGCAAACAATGCCCATTTAAGCACCAAGCGGATCTTTCCCCAATTGACTCAGCTGCTATTGAATCCAAGCCGGTTAGAATGGACCCTTTTGAATGGGAAGAGGAAAGGAGATAGAGCCACGAAGAAAAGAAAACCTTCATAAACACGAGATGAGACAAAAAGAAAGAGAGATCGATTCATTAGGCCTTCTGGAGATCGAGATGTGAGAAAGAGTCAGTGACTGAGGGTAAAAAAAAATATATAATAAAGAAAAAACCATTAGAGCTAAGTCCGGATAAAAGGAAGAAGACGGCGCTAGATAAGAAGTTCTTGGAGGAAGAGTAGCTCTTGTCTCTTTCCCGGCAATGTCAGATCAGGAAGAGCTGGCTTGACTTTATTATTGTCTTTCCTTTATTCTATGCTCTTTAGTGAGGGAGGAAGAATAGATAGAAAGAAAATGGGCTACTTTCTTCCTTCGAGTTCGATCCCCGTACTGTGCCTATTCACTCTTCCTAAGGCTTTCGAGAAGGGATTGATTCTATTCACAGACAGCTTTCCTTCTTGTCCACGCTTTGAAGGCTATGAGACAGATTCACAGTAAGCAAGCTCTTGCTTTTCCCCCCTTGCCATCTATTCATGCTTGGCACACTAAGAGAGGAAGACAGGAGAATCTTTCTTTTCTTCCAAAAAAAGCCCAAAAAAGCCATCTTTCGTGGGGTTGATGTGTGATTGCCTATTGATGGACTTTCTCGGGCCTTTTGGCGTATCCTTTTTTGGTAGGTTTTTACGGAGTGTCGAGTCACATAAGAAGCGATTATTCTTGTTGAGGGCGCCTCTGCTTTGGAAAACTCTTTTGCTCTAACTCGGATAAGGTTCTTAAAGTAGCTGATGATCTCTTGTTCACTGTACGTACTGAAAAGAACAACAGAAAGCCGTAGCCAAATAGATCTTGCTTGAAGAAAGGAGCGTAGTTAGAAAGGCAGAAAGACTCCTTTCATCACCCATCTTGGCCTTATGTTTCTCTGAGCCGCGAAAGCTCTCTCTTACTTAATTAGTAGTTTGCTGTAATAAGAAAGGTGTTGCTATTCAACGATGCGGCAAATCATCTATTCCATAAAAACTCACTTAACACTTTCTCATTCACACCGCCCGACTAGTGCGCAATAAAGACCAAGGCAAAGCCTTTTATTTCTAATTCAAGAATTCTGAGGGAAGTGCTATTCAATTGACCATGAGGCTCTACCCTTCCTTTCCTTACCGAATTCATTCTAGGCGAAAGAGTCTCGCGCCAGGAGCGCTGCTGTAAGCAGTTATGATCTCAAGCACCTAACCTTTGTTGTGAGGACTTATTCGGGGGAATACCCAATTCGCGTAAAGAGAGGGCGCCTTACTAAATAGGGGCACTTAGCTTTCCCACGAAGGTCAGTGAGAAGCTTGTAAGTTCTGCTTTAAGCTATGGGCTTCCCTAGAGGGATGAGGTGGTCGTACCGCTTCTGGGACCACGATATGCACCACCAGGGGCTGTTTTTTCGACAGGAGTTTGATACCCTCCGCAGGTAAGCTTTTCTTCTGTGATATTTCCTTCTTCGTTTGTTTTGGGTCGCTCCATCACTCACTCCGCTATAAGAATTGAGTAAGCCGATCTCGACTTCTCATAGACTGGATTGTCAGAATCTGCTCGCAAACAAACTTGCTTCTTGCCCATGTACTCGTAAGGTATCCCTTAATCTTTAGCCTCCTCTTGATCAGGGTTTCCCCCTTCCTTTAGTATTTCTAATAAATAGAAGCAGATATAGTTAACCGAAGGCCTTTTGACTGTTATAGTCTCTCGCTTGGACTCTTCTCACGAATTGGATTCGAACCACCACAACCAAGAAGGCCCTACTTGACCAAGCAAATAGTAGATCGTGAGTTCTTAGGAACACACACACCTCTATTAGGGGATCGGCTCGAACGCTGAACTTACCACTTTGAGCCCCCGATAGAAGGCTTTCCTAACAAAAGATGTCTCTCCATCAGTCTGAAACCTAAACCTCCGAATCCGAATAATGTGCCGTGCTGATCCTCTAAGAAAAGTTAAGTTCTGCAGAGTCACAAAGATCTTGATCCCCAAAAAGACTAAGGCGGTTCCAAGGCGAGGTCTTGTCAGAGCCTGATGTGCCCTGTACCTGGTCCTTGCTATCTCTTCTACGGATTTCCGCCTCCTCTTCAGAAGCGACATCCTTTTGGTGACTTTATGGGCTAAAGCGAATGAACGAAACCAAAGAGTCAGATTCGGGAAATCGGTAAACTAACCTACGGGAGTCTTAAAATCCGGTGGAACCGAAAGAACGCGAAGAAGGCCTGGGAAGCTTAAAGCATCAAGGACCACACGCGGAGCATCCATGAAGAGAAAGATTCAGCCGTGAAAATACGGGCCGGCATCCTTAGAGCGAAAGGGACTTTCCTTTGGGGGGCTTTTTCCATATCTCCCGAGCTAACTCAGTATATATGGATGGAACGAGAAGGACTTTTATGATATGACACAGGGCGAGGTCGAAATGGGGTGTATGTATTGTATTTCCCTCCTCACCGTAAGCTGCCTTGTCCCCCCTCAACTAGAAAAAAGATACATATACCATGGACTCTGGCCTAAGGGCCTTCGTCCCCGCGCAATTCAGCTCTTCTGTAACGGTAAGGAACCACCACTATCTTCTGGCTCTGAGGCGGAATTGGCATCGTGCTGCCAGAGGAAAGCGAATGTACGAGAGTCGCTTCCAACCCCCGCTTAGAAAGGAAAGGAAAGAGAAGAGCATATAGAGGAAGGGAATGAGATGAAAGTACGGAAATACGGACATGAGCCCGCACAAACAAGCTCTCAGGCAAAAAGAATTGGAAATAGGCCCACCCTTTTTCTAGAACTGTTCAGAAGAACAGATAGGAGAAAGCCGATCAACAGGCTACAGACACCACTTCTCGAGATCTCGCTTAGTCTTTGAATAGAGCCGCAAACCAGATGTTGCTGTGCCGGAATGATCTTGCCGTACCGCTATTACCCTACACGAAGAGAGTAGATGAAAAAACCAAAAGAAAGGTAATGGGGTACTCCATCGCTACAGATTACCGACACCTGCCAAAGTCCACTCGCTATTAGCTCGCTTAAATCTCTTCACTCGCATAGTAAACTGCGCTCCAGCAATTCAATGATCTCTGTGACTTAGCTATCAAGGTCACTCGCCGAACTCTTTCAGCCATGCAACACTATGCAGAATTGAGGTTTTTATTCCTCGCCAAGGCTTTCACAGCATCAGCCCTAACGGATTCGGTGAAGCATACTTAATAGAAAAACGCCAGGAGTTTCTTATTCTTCTTCAACCTTTCTTCGATAGGCATCGCACCCTCACCTCAGGTCATAATTACGCAATTGGCCCAGTTAGAGTTCTGACTATAGCTGCAACCTATCTCATATTGGGGAGAACCCTCGATCAAACTAGAAATATCATAAGAGAAGAAAGCGTAGAAAAGAAAGAACGTTTTGATTCGAGGCGGATCCCTTTTTTGTTTGTCTTTACGGGTTGAGTAAACAAAAAAAAGAAAAAAGCTTTCTCGTTTTTTTTTAACACACTCTAATGACAAAGCGTCCGTTCACGTCAGGGTCCGAAGGCTGCTTTGACTTTCATCGAGATTGGCTTGGTGTTCAGTGACTGGCCTTTCTCTTGTTGTTTCTATCAACATAAAGGAAATGTTTCAGTCACCGCCCCACAAAAAAAAGCGTATGTGAACAAAAGCAAAAAGTACGAAGTACGAGAAAGGGGCAAGGGTCTGTCTTGGGTTCAATTCCCAAAGCTCCTATGTGGCGAAAAAGACTGAAAAACTGGTAAGTAAAAAGAGATGAAAAAGCGGTTTTCAAAAAGATTTCATTGTTTTCATCTCAATTTTATGACAAATAAGGTCCGTTGTTTCTATTGTTTCTATAGTGGAAAATTCTACCCGTGTCTGCTCCTCGTTGCCTTTATCACTCTATCTTCTTCCATCTTTATGCTTCTTGGCAAAATGGAACTATTTCCGTTTTTCCTTTCTAAGGCATTCATAGCCGCGGGAAGCCGCACCATCTCGTCTTTATTGATCAGATGGGCTTCTCAGGTGGGCTAGCCTTGGCCGTTGCATGGTCTCTGAAATTATTCATTTCAGAATCGTGTAACATTTCGTGTAACATGATGGCTCCTTCGGGGGCCTCTGGCTCAGGATCAGGTGAGGGCGCTGGAGGAAGGGGCTTCACCGATTTATTTGGAAGCAGTTCCACTGGTAATTCCGAGACCAGCGTAAACCAACCGGACCCGACCTCTCCCAATCCTGGTGAACCCGCAGCGCCTATTGCGGAGGTTTATCACCCGTTACTGGAGGGCGGACAGAGGCGCCAAGAACTCAACGATCGTCTTGGTATTAACAGTCTAGGACGTTCTTTGTCTGACGAAGTTCGCGAGTCCATTTTGGAAACCCAATTCCTGATGGAACTAAAGATAGAGAAAGCACTTCGTTCGGACAGGTTTTCCGATGATTCCCTCATGTATAAAAGGCACCAGATAAGGGGCATCCTCTTCTACCCTAATGGTAAGGCATTATCATTACAAACTTACACTAAACACATGAATATAATGGAGAACCATGGGACGCACCGTAGCCTTCCTTATCAGAGACTGATGGAAGCGTTATATAATAAGGAACTCGAGCTGGATGGAATTTAATTGACTTAATAGAAACGCAATTTACTTTTTTTTTCTTCCAAAACCTTTCTTTTTTCGGTATGCCGCTCCGCGAGCAAGGAGTGCCACGCACGAGCGGAGCGAAAACAAAGCAAAGCAGGGGGAATTCTTCGTTGGGGGAAATCCTTTGATTGCGTATTGAATATAGATCCATGTCTTTCTTGTTCCACTAGCTAGGACCAAATTCTCACATGTCAGTTTCGTTATTACAACCTTCTTTTTTGATGTCAAAGACCAGAAGCTATGCGCAAATTATCATTGGATCTTGGTTGTTCTTAACAGCGATGGCTATTCATTTAAGTCTTCGGGTAGCACCACTAGATTTTCAACAAGGTGGAAATTCTCGTATCTGTATGTACATGTTCCTGCGGCTCGGATGAGTATTCTTGTTTATATCGCTACGGCTATAAACACTTTCTTGTTCCTATTAACAAAGCATCCCCTTTTTCTTCGCTCTTCCGGAACCGGTATAGAAATGGGTGCTTTTTTTACGTTGTTTACCTTAGTTACTGGGGGGTTTCGGGGAAGACCTATGTGGGGCACCTTTTGGGTGTGGGATGCTCGTTTAACCTCTGTATTCATCTCGTTCCTTATTTACCTGGGTGCACTGCGTTTTCAAAAGCTTCCTGTCGAACCGGCTTCTATTTCAATTCGTGCTGGACCGATCGATATACCAATAATCAAGTCTTCAGTCAACTGGTGGAATACATCGCATCAACCTGGGAGCATTAGCCGATCTGGTACATCAATACATGTTCCTATGCTCATTCCAATCTTGTCTAACTTTGCTAACTCCCCCTTTTCAACCCGTATCTTCTTTGTTCTGGAAACACGTCTTCCTATTCCATCTTTTCTCGAATCTCCTTTAACGGAAGAAATCGAAGCTCGAGAAGGAATACCAAAACCTAGTTCACTCGCTGAGTCTCTTTGCATCCATGGCTGAATGGTTAAAGCGCCCAACCTATACCAACCTAATAAAGAGGCAAATTCGTAGGTTCGATTCCTGCTGGATGCACTTGGAACGTTCAGTTCAATTGCTGCTCACCAGAGTTTGCCAGTATGCTTAAAGAGGCGCTTGAATGCCCCATGAGAGACCTCGGGTTTCCGTGTATACACATTCAGGTATAATTCATGACAACGTTATAGAGGCATTCACTGAGCCCGAAATCCTTTCCTTTCCTCCTTGACTCTCCTAACGTCGAGCTAAGTGACTCTGTCATGCCGCTTCAAGTAAGAGAAGAGCGCAAGCCGATATGGATGCCTTTATGCGTATGCGTCCGGGAGCTCCCTATCGCGAGCCTAAACCATTTCATCCTCTCCAATGACGCATTGTCTGTGGCAATTTGGGGATTTTTCCCTTCCTATCGAGGACCGCGAAGAGCGTGAGCCCATACTTGGCACAGTTACCTTCTCATGATACAATACATCCTTACCAGGGTTAGCAGTGACCATAAGTATCTTCTGCGTAGGGTTAAAGGCACGGAGAATGTATTTGCTTGCGCCGTCACCATCTTAGAAGAAAGTGTTTTTTCCAATGTCTGAATGAGAGACTGCCGGGGCACTTACTCGTTATGAATGAAAGCCCTTCCTGCCTTATTTTCCGGTACCGGTAGCGAAGAGTACTCTAGCTATTGGAGTCTCTTATCGGATCCGTTAGCGGGTAGTAAACTTGGCAGGGAGAATAATACAATACGTTTGGCAGGTCAGGTGCCCGCCTATGCTTATAGTTTAGTTCATTTTCGATAGTTGATTCGATATCAATCAGATTCGGGAGAAAGAGCCGCCAAGTCGTCACCAATATTATCTGAGGTCGGGATCAACAGTGCTATCCAGGCGGGTCACCCTACCCTATATAATAAATAGGTGGATCTCAACTTCGTGACTAACTCGGCCAGCGGCAAATGCAAATCATCCCAAAGTGTCTTCTTACTCGGCCTAGTTACCCTTCGGTAATTGGATCGGAAGGTAACAGGCTGTATCTATCCTATCTGGGTTCAATTCCTTGAGTCCTACCCGGAATTCCTTCGATGCTTGCTCGGAGCGAGGTCGACGTTCTGAACGGATGAAGAGATAGACATTTTCTTTTTGTAGGGATAGCCTCTTAACCTACATGAGTCATAGTTAAGCCTTTCCCTACAGGGCATGGAGATCGAAATCCCGAGGGAGCTATGTTTTCCCGCTGGGAAGAATCAGATAAATGGAAAGTCCTCATTCTCCATTGCAAGAGTTGAGGTGGCAGGTTCATGGTAAAAAAAGGCTTCGTTCGATCTCTTCGACTGAACCTGAAGGAGACTTCGATCATTCAACTTTAGCTTCTGAAGGAATCATGTCACTTGGAATTCCGTAAAGTGAATCTTCTCTTTCAGATCCTGGCCTTGGTAGAACTTGTCTTTGATTGGGATTTCGATTGAAAAGATGTTAGACCGCTTCCGCTTCCTCATGTGCCTAAGAAACCGAGGCAATCTCGATTAAAGCCAATTC
This sequence comes from Citrus unshiu, assembly GCA_033242345.1. NCBI lineage: Eukaryota > Viridiplantae > Streptophyta > Magnoliopsida > Sapindales > Rutaceae > Citrus > Citrus unshiu. Next base: position 9,460 of record BTHF01000190.1, read on the forward strand.
AAGTTTTTCCTACTCAATCTTTTTTATAGAAATAGCACTCGATCAAAGGGGAGCATAAGCAAGTTCAGTGGTGGAAACCTCTGTAATCGATCGATGGGAAACTCGAAGCTGTCTGGGGCAGGAGGCAGGAGCAAACTCATATTAGGCACTGCCGCAGCATCCACTGGTACAAGGAAGAGGCACGATAGCGAAGATCAATCCATCTCAATCTACAAAAACGAAAAACATTGCCTTAGGCATGCAACCCGGATAGAAAGACTGCTCGCTCGAAGAAACTCTTTTAGAGCCTGGTACAAGCCAAGCCCCCTCGATTCGGCAACAAGAGTCGGTTATGGAATAGTCTTTTGATCGGCTTTCCCGTTCTTGAGGACTTTCTGGCCGGTAGGCTTTATAGCGGACCTGCCCGGGAGGATATGAAATAGATAATTATAGTTGCGCTTGCCTTCACTTAGAAACTCTACGCCCTATAGTATAGTAAGGCATGTTCTCGAAACTAGATTAACTCGTTCTTGTCTCCGGCGATTAACCTATTCCAGAGCAGTCTGGTGATTAGCCTATCTCGCACTACTCGAAGCCTTCGTAAACTCATTGTCGGGTTCTATTGTAGTGGAGGTTGCTGTGAGGGGATCCTTGTGCTAATGAAGATTGCTTCCAGTGATCGGGAAATAATAAATACAAAAACCATTGCTTTCTTTCCAACACTCCGGATAGGTGGAAGGATCTATGTTCATCCACAACTTCCTTTCAATCCACATCGGCAAATTTAGGCTTTCTCTACTGGGAGTCATCAAAGGAGGAATAGGCATACGCTGGTTCGATAAGCCAAGGAAAAACAAAGAACCACCGCTTGGTTTTGACACTCAAGCGACCCGCCCTGCTAAACATCGATGCAAAGGTTAGATTTCATCCCCTCTATCTCCAAGCCCCTTTACTAGGTTGGGCAAGCTTGGATGCCCCTACTCACAACAAGTTGCTGGTCGGGATCGTGGAACTATCGCTCGAGAAGTAAGTAAGCTGGTCCTTGTTTGGTCATAAGGATAATCGTTCTTATTAGGTCTGGGGCGGCCGGTCCGGGGGTTACCCGGATTGGTAATGGCATAACCAGAAGAGGGGTAGGGGAGACAAGGTGTAGCGCTGGGTAGCGCAGCGCATCTGTTTCGGGTACAGAGGCGACGAGGGGTGCTAACACCGGCCACCCAACTCAGCAGGTCAGGGTCGGGCCGGCCATAGGTTCGAATCCTGCCACCTTTCTTGTGGATCATCCTGTGGTTACCGGATGATGGGAATAAAAAAGCAGAAATTTTGAAATGAGCACGAAATGTCAATATATGAATTGTTTCATTATTCGTTATTTCCGGGTCTTTTCCTTGCATTCACTTACAACAAGAAACAACCACCAGCGTTTGGTGCAGCACCTGCATTTTGGTGCATTCTTCTTTCTTTCCTTGGTCTTTCGTTCCGTCATATTCCTAATAACTTATCCAATTACAACGTATTAACCGCTAATGCACCTTTCTTTTATCAAATCTCAGGGACATGGTCTAATCATGAGGGTAGTATTTTATCATGGTGTCGGATCCCCAATTTTTATGGATTCCTTCTTTGTTACCGGGGTCGACCCCAAAGCCATAATGTCTCAAAACGAGGAGGCCATAGAGAAACTTTTTTTTATTTTTTTGTCTCGAACTTCGTGAAGAACTCCATTCTATCTCTCCCTCGTTACGAACAAAAAAGTGGGTTTTTCCAGTTGTACACTCCCTTCGTTCTACGAACCCTTGTTGATTCTGAACTTCGTTCGCGAAGGAGCCGGACTTTTGCTTTTGACGGACCAACCCTTTTTTATGCGCCGCTTTACCCTGAAAGGAAAATCCATAGTCCTCTGGGCGCTAGGCGCTCCCGTGGTTCGCGAGAAGGAAAAAGAACTCATCCTTTGTTGCATCTGGCACGAGATGATAAAGAGAGAGCTTCGTCTATCGATGAACAGCGGATTGACGGAGCTCTTGGCATTGCTTTGTTTTTCTCTCCTTTCCTATCAGCGAGTTCCGATCCTTTTGTTCGAAATTTCTTCGTTCGTACCGAACCGCTTGCAGAATCCCTGTTCCACAAGATCCTATATCAGCTATACATCCTCCTTGCATTTATGCCGGAGACGTCGCCAGTGCTATGGGCTTTGGCTTATGTAGATCCAAAATGATGAATGGGATTGTGGCACTCCACTCGCCGCCAATGCGAAAGGATGCCGCCGAAAAGAATGGAACGCTGCTTCGCTCTGCTGGATGCGTCGGATCCCGTATAACAAGCGAGCTTCTTACCAAACATGTGGGCGCTAAATGCTATCCTGCTCTATTGTTACGTAGCAATAGAAGCCCGCTCATGCTGCTTCGGCGGCGCTTTTTCGCCTTCTCTTCGCTCTGCACAGGAGCGCTAGTGAACACGGGGAGGGCGCAGGCGAAGCGTGTCGTTCGTAATGGAAAGAAAGATACCACTACTTCGCCTCTTTGTTGGACCGCCGGCGCGAACACAGTGGTCTCTGACCAGGACCAGGAACCAATTCTAATTTGGATCTTGACATGTTGGTGGTTTTTAACCGTAGGCATCTTGCCAGGAAGTTGGTGGGCTTATCATGAATTAGGTCGGGGTGGCTGGTGGTTTCGGGATCCCGTAGAAAATGCTTCTTTTATGCCTCGGGTATTAGCCACAGCTCGTATTCATTCAGTAATTCTACCCCTTCTTCATTCTTGGACCTCGTTTCTTAATATTGTGACTCTTCCATGCTGTGTCTCAGGAACCTTTTCAATACGGTCCGGATTGCTAGCTCCCGTTCATAGTTTTGCTACAGATGATACACGAGGAATCTTTTTATGGCGATTCTTCCTTCTAATGACCGGCATATCTATGATTCTTTTCTCCCAGATGAAGCAGCAGGCATCGGTCCGTAGAACCTATAAAAAAGAGATGGTTGTGGCGCGAAGTACTCTTGTGCACCTACGTCACTCGGCTCGCGCGCAACCCCGCCCCGTTATGTTATGGAAGAATTTAACTTAACTTATTGCTGGGCCGGTTATTCAGAGCCAGTAATTGGATGCCGGATTTCGCCCCGCAACTAGAAGAAGATCGCTTCGGGGGTCACTGTGGCGTGGCTGAATGTAGAGCAGTCCGCCCCTACAGCCTTTGATCAGTAGATTATTTAGAACTTCGGAAGATGGTCAAGGTTTTTATTCCAAGCCACTGCACTAGATGCGCATGTAGTCGTAGTAGTCGGCCCAGAATGCCTCCCTCTGTTCTATACTATAGAATAAGGTCAAATTTGATCATCTTCTTAACTAAACCACTGGTTAGACTTAGTTTTGCTTATTTTTATTTTCTTTTTCTTTATATTTATATCTGTGCTATACACCACGATCTCATATATCGTTTGATTCCTCATAAGGGGTTTAATAATATATTTCTCTCTATACTTAGAATAATGATGTAATATTATAATACCATCGAATCTCGATAAGTTATGAAAGTAAACTCTTCGAATCTGATTTTCAGAAGATACCTCACTTAATCGCTCTATAAACTTTTTCATCATATTATCACTTTTATTTAAAAAACTATTATCCTCAGTATTCTCCAATTTGAGGGGATTATAGAAATATGTGTTAAAGTCTGATTTCTTCTTCTGAGACTTTAAATCATCACCCGGCCGTACCACTAATAAACCACAAGCGTAAGGCACATGCTTCTTCCCCTCATTATCCATATCCATAATTGTTTCATTATACTCCTCATTATTCATATCCTTGATAGTTTCATAATACTCCTCATTATCCATATCCTCCACATTCTGTATGAGAATTTTTTTATCCTCCACATTATCCTCCACCACTTTATCCAAGATAGTTTCAATATCCGCAACAATGAAGGGGTCCGGATTCATATCCTTACTCTTAGGTTTGAGTGATTTTATATATTCTGGGTATCGAGGAGGCTTTCGATCAATTGGTGTCGGATCATAATCCCCTATGGGACTACTATTCAAGATTTCCCAGATTTTATCATCAACATCTTCAGGGCTAATTGCTAACTTTTCATCTTTATCATGAATATCTATCATATATGCTTGAATACATAGCCCGTATAGTTTATCCGCTCCATATATATCTAATCGAGTAGATATGGCATCTAATATTTTCTTATATATATGTTAGGAACAGCATGCCCGTTAGACTCTAATAAAGGAATGGCGTTTCCTACTATGAAGTTGACGCGATCTTTTGTAGAATTGCTTTTTGATGTATAACCAATTGTAAACTTACTCTTAGATGTAAAAAAATATTTATTATATACATATAAGATTAAGAAACGCATTATTATGAATGCTATGATTTTTAGCATGTCACATTGAATCTTTATATTATGAAATTTCACTGCTGCTATTCTCTTCCCCCTGTAGGGATCTACTACTTCAGTTTTCAGAATTACATCATTATAGAGCCACTCTCGAATGAATCGAATTCCTGTCTACTTGTTATATTAAGATCATTAATACTGGTGGGTGTCTCTTTGTCTACCCACTCAGGAGAATTTATTCTATGATTCATACTCATCAATATTGTATACAATAGTGAACACCTTTACTAGGTAATCTCTTGAGCTCTCTCGAGAAATCTTCCCATTTATTTCCACTCACTCTATCTTTATATTTATTATATAGATACACTATTTCATCAATTTTATTTGTCCATTTTTCTATATTAGAATCTCTCTTACCTCTAGTCACAGCCTTAGGTATCAGACTATTTAATTCATTTCTTAAAGAATTACTATCAATATGAATCTTCCTATCGTCTATATGTGGAGTTTTCACAGTTCTACCAATATATATATGATTCTATTTATCCGGTAAGATTCATGTTAATAAACTGATTTATTATTTCCAGGGGATCACCCATATTTAGAAAGACTTCTCTATAAATATTAGGAAGCAAGCTAGCGTATACTGGTGATGTTATGAAATTATCATGTACCGTGTACACTGGTGCCTGCCCTTTTGTTTTCTCATTCAATTGTTCCACAACTTTCATAGCAATAAATGCATCCCTCTGATGAATAAAGTTTACGCAGGTAGCAACAGCTGACTTGCGCGTATCCCTAATAGACGTAGGCACTCGGAGAGTACCCGACGTCTCTTCTTCTGCACCTTATCATAAACAGAGATTTCTTCTTTATTACTACGCATATAGTCTTGCACTGTAGTAAAGTAGGGTATACCATAGTGTACGGGACTCATCGAGGCTGAACAAAACCAACCTATTAGGTTAAATAACCTCATTAAATCGACTATATCAGGGTATTTTATTCTATATTCTAAAGAACTCATTACAATGTTGTGCTATAGCATAGTAATCCTTACCACTTAATAATGATCCATAAGCTTCACGAATATCATTAGACATAGCTAAAACAGTTTTACCATATATCAATGGCATAAAGAGACTTTTGATGAGCTTTCTCGATAATTTCGATTCTATCATATTATACTTATTAATATGTAATTGATCTTTTAAGTATTCTAGAAGATCCGTCCTTAGAGAGGTATATAAATATTTGCTTTCATTAGAAGAAATAAGATTGGTATTTTTAGCCAGCGTTTTATTAAGCAAAAGATAACTCATGATTTGATAAGCACTAGCAGAGGCATCTTGACTCACAGGTATCCTATTAAAACCTAGAAGTCTTTCTTCATAACTACTAACTCTATCACAAGATAGAAACTTAGCTAGGAACTGAAAAGGATCATTAGCCTTAAAACCAAAATAGATTATTTTAATATCCAATTTCTTTTTTTCATTATCAGATAGAGAATGATAGTCTACGATTTTATCTTCCTGCGTTCCTGGATTTCCTACTTCCTCTTCTCATTTCTCTTCTCATTTCTCTTCTTTTGCTTGGGTTTGGCATTCCCATCATTGCCTATTGTGACGACGGGGACGAACAAACCAGTTCGGACGGAGAAACCGACGCTGGCATAGGCGCACAGGAATCCATTGGAGCTCGTGCTCCAGGAGAAGGTGCGTCCAATATGGAGTTGGAGTCTGCTCCTGAATCGCACAAAAGGAAAGCGGATCGGGGGGATGATGTCGGCCCCTCCTCGCGACGAAGAATAGAGGATTCTGCTTCTGCTTCTGAGAACAGTAACTCAAGCAGTTGGCGGAAATACCTAAACCTATCCTCTGATTCAGAAGGTCAGGGTCAGGGGCCGGAAAATAACGAAGCCGAACCCGCTTCGAGAAAAAGGAGCGCTGATCCCAGAGAGGACGTCGGGCCTTCTTCGGTAAGGCAACGAGTGGATTTTGCTGAACGCTCCCGGAGCAGGCGATCCTTCTGGCCCTTCATCATCCATATCGGAACTACGAACGTATCTGAAGGAGTTGGGAACAGCAAACCCCGAGAGTCTGAGTGATTGGATCACCACTCGGGAAACCCTCATTCATGAGCAACTGAATAAATTACGTTAAAGCGGAGGCATATTGCGGGCCGCTTGCCCCGCACCGTATGCAAGCAGTGATCCAATTTCTTGAGAGTGAGTATGGTCCTGAAAGTCTCAATTCCATCTTAGAGGAATTAGAGACCCATGGGCTCAACAGTTCTTTCTATAAGGAAAGTAAAATAGAAAGAACTCTGCCGAAAGAGCAGGAGCTCAAAAAGGAGAACTTTTTAACCCTGCTCACTCTCAGTTTGGTCTTACTTCTGGTTCATTTTGTTACTAAAAAGAGAGGAGTCAGTACCCATTGACTGAATGCCTCATTTCGCTCTAACCGAAGCTATTGCATTGTAAGCTCTGGTCGACTCTGGAGAGATTTGATTTGGGTGTTAAAATGAGAACTCTTGGGGAAAAGCAACCAACCTCTAGGAACCTTATCTTATATATAAAAGGGGCACCAAGTTGGTATGGAAGAACTGCTGCGCCGCGGGAAATCCTTCTCTATACAAGTTCTCGGACGAGGTTCTCTTCTGGAAATGAACAGAACTTTGATAGGCGGAACGCGCAAACATTCGCCAGCAATGTGAAGCGCCATCCGTACTAATCAAATTCTTACCAACTAATAAGAAATTCCACAAGGTACAGGAACAGCCGAATCCAGAAACAGATGTAGGCAGGCCTCAAAGGAAGAATTACTGTGGGCTTGATTCCGACTCAGCTAAGCTGACCCGGATATGTAAGCAAGTCCCTTAAAAGAGGAGACCCCAGCCCCACAGGTGTAAGCATAAAGTGAAGATGAAGTAAGGCTTTTTATGCTTTCCCTCTTCTGCTTCATTACGCGATTAGAAGTGAGATTGCCTACCCGTGACCAGTGCCTCTCACCCCATCCCCTCGTCGAAGTCCACCCCCTCCTCCTTCCTCTGGCTAGCAAGCCCTTGCCTTTGTAGCTCTCATTCCTGCTTGCCTTTTTTCGTTCTCATGGCACATCACATGTCTGAGCTAAGAGTTGGGATGGAGCTTTCACAAACACTAGCATTCGATGCAGCAGACTTCTACTATGGTGCGCCAGCCTTGATTCAATCCCATATCCCTTCTAGCCTTTGAGAAAGCCCGCTTCGCTTTATTTCCTCCTGCTCTTCACCTAAGGAAGGCTAATTGTGCCGATTCTGATGTAGCTTGAATGTCGGAGAAGCTACTTCCGCACCTTAATAGCTAAAGGTAGCGGTAGCTGGAAATAAGTAGTGCGTCACTTTCCTCTTTGTCCACCCTATTCTTCCTAAGACCCTTCTCTCAAAGCAGTTCATTCTTTCACGCTTGGCTTGGATTCATAGGGGATAGGATCACAGCCTATTCTCTTACTATTGATTCAATTCATCTGCGGCGATAGAAACCCTTTTCTTCTTCTGTTAAAAGCCTATCGCTCCTCTTAGTTCCGGCGTAAGAAGAGTACGAAAAGACGAATGGGTAGTGCTTGAGATCGGCTACTTGGAATGGGGTAGGGGAACCAAGCAACAGACGGGGTTAGATGGCACCTAATCACCATAGGAAAGATGCATCCCAGCTTATTATCATCGGTTAGTAAGGCGGGGTGGATTCCTATGCTCAGCAAGCTCGCGGCTGAAACCATGGTAGATAGGCGATTCCGAGAAAGAACCATGGGTAGCTTCAGCCGCTACCTTACGACTCACGAGTGTTAAGCATAACGCATCCCGCTCAAGTCCTCCATTCGTTGGGCGCTGTGTGGCCCTCTTAGTATGCTTGCCAATCCACTAACACGCCTTTCGGTCTCAAGGGGGCTACCAACCCTATTCTCGAGCGAACGACCCCCTGCCATTCTTTCGGGTCTACTTCAACAAGCCTCGCTATTTCTGATAGGAAAGGGGCATAATCAGTAAAGGCGCTCGATCGCCTCACTTCGCCAAGAAAAGCACTTCTTACTGGGTGAAGGGCAGGGCCTACGCTCGCTTGTTCCTGCGCGAGAATCTCCGGCTTTTTGGTCAGCGGCTATCTGGACCACCATATCTTCTCTATTGCAAGCTACCCCTTGTTAACCCGGTTCTAGCTTACGTATACCGTTTACTCCAGTGTCTTACACACAAGGTTGACGTAAGGAAATTCCTTGTTATAAGAATGACGCCGTCCCTGGTTCATTAAGAACTGTGGATTCAGGGACAAGCCGCGCGACAGACGCCTAAGCACTCCTTGAGCTGTTCTAAGTGCTCTACCTCTTCTCCGAAGACGCTAGAATCATCCAAGTCAATCCAACCAAGGCCTTAGAGTAAGTCATCTTCTCAAAGATAATGATTACTTAAATGATACATTATAATATAAAAAGAAAATGGCATCCGGTTGTAGGCGTAAATCCAAGACGACGTGACAAAGGTGGTAACTTATTCTCTTCGACGATATGAACGTCGATTCTGGAATAACCTATCATATACGCTGTCTATTCATGTTATTATTTCTTCTACTTCTAAGCTAAGATTACATCTTGGAACGACAACGGGAAGGGATGGGATCTCTCTTTGTCACTTTTTTAAGTTTTCTAGAGTCTACGCATCTTCTCGTTTTTATTAAGAGCTATTGGGGACACCAAATAGCTCGTGCTAACTCTGAATATGATACCGGCGTCAAGCATTCGTTGAACCTCCTTTTCTCCTTTCCTTCTTTCCGCTGAAGGAGAAACGGAATCAAAATAGAACTTTTTCTATTAAGTTGCTCACGAGCCAGTCAAGTAGGCATATTTTATATGAGTAGTTAGCCAGTCAAGGAAATCCGATCAAAAATGAACAATTTTACGGTCTTTCATAACTTTTCTCACATTTCGAAGTGAAGTAGGCGTCAACCATTCTCTCCATCCTTAAATGATGGGCTATCCACTACGGTTGAGGAAAGCGAAATAGTGATTTTGCGTATAGTGAGTCAAGCCGAGAAAGAGTCGAAAGATAGGGTTTCAATTGATTAGGAAAGTCTCTATCTATATAGGAAGGAGATGCGCTCAAGCTGAGAAAGCTACGATTATGCTTGAACGGTCCTGTCCTATTGTCTTGATTAGTTCCGTGGGGCTTGAAAGCCCCTCCAGTGTTCAAGTGGTGAAAGCTTCAGGAGAACCTGTTCAATCCTTTAGGAGGAAGATGGAGGGTTCTCGTACTCGCTTGAAAGCGCGGGGATGATGCCCTGACTAGAACCTTTCTGAGCAGCTATTGAGCCTATCCTATTAGCTTCTTGCCCGCATCCCTTCGCCTTGATATTCGAATAGATCAGTCTTCTTCGCCAAGTAAGAACTTCTATAATAAGGTGAGCCCATGACTTTGACTTATAAGATTCGGATTTCTAATCAATATCAAAGTCAGCAACCTTTTCTAAGAGGCGGTGGCTTCCTAGCCCCAGGACTGATACCGTACTCACCGACCGAAAGAACAAGGATGAAAAGCCACTAGAAGACTGAAGCTTTCAAGCCCTAAGAAAGAGTCCCATTCAAGCTCCTGCTCCTAGAGAATTTTGGTAGTACTCGATTGCCTTTCCTTCTTCTTCCCACTAAACGAATCCCGTAAACGAATCCCCGTGCTTGAGTAGAAGTGGCTTCCTATCTTCGCCCTCTAGCGTTCAATCTCCACTTTCATTTTCCCGGGATTTTAGGCTGCAAGTCCATTTCCGCTCGTAGATGGGATCTCAAATAGGCCTTTTTGCGTTTTACCGGGAAAATTGCTTGTTTTCGGATTTCTCTTCCTAAGGCAGCATCTCAATGTGATAAAAATCCCCAACCCCCGTGTTTTGGGCTTGTTTTTGATCGGATTGGCAGGTTTGTTTGGAGTGGAGGATAAAGACTTAGATTCTGATTCAGTGCCCTTCTGATTCTGTGCTGTCTGAACAAAGTATGCAAGCAACCCCCTATTCCACTACGGAGATTGAGTTACCTGTCTTCGAACCTAAACTGGCTCACTAGCCCACAGAACTTAGATTGGAATGGATTGTGAATCGGATTAAATAGTTCATGAGCTTGACTAAACCGTACTCTCTATTCTTTCTACTTGAGCTATCTCGCCACTTTCGGACTTAGCCTGAGACTTCTAACAAACGGCCCCTTCGATTTTCACTTGATCATGAACTCCTCACTCCAATCGAGATGAGCTAAAATCGCTACTCCTCATTCTTCATGAGCTAATTCACTCCTCACTCCAGGAAGTGAGCTACTAGAATATGAACTCTATTAGAAGTGAATTCCAGGGCGTAGAAGAAAGCTAAGAATGAAGATTTCATTGACCTACGGGTAAAGCACACGGGCAGGGCTTGAAAGCCCCACTGAACGGAAAGATGAACTAATCCGTGCAAGCATAAGAGGGCTACCCTGACTAGAAAAGAAAGCCCATCTCCTTCCTAAAGAAAGAACCTTCCACTATCGATACGGAACCCATTTCTCGTTCACAAATGAGTTGATTAGCTTATCACGTGGCCTGATATGATAAATTTCGTGGCTCGCTATCCTATAACAAGAACAAGCAGTTTCTCCTGAACTTCCTATAAGAGTGCCGCACGAGCAAGCTTCCATCTTCAATCTCCAGGATTGAACTTATCGAACGACTATCCTATAAGAGTTACGTCCAGGATTTCACCTTCACTTCCTATATTCGTTACATTCTAAAGGACGGTAGATACACACACTGTTTCAAGTCAATTTCATTGAACCTTATCTGGCTCAACCCACAGGTCAGATTTCAAACAAACCTATCGATATACTTGACCTGACTCGCTTTCCTCACTCCGTCCCGGCTTAGGAGAGATTGAGCTTGACTAGAGCATTTCTTTGCCCGATAGCGCCTTCATTCCTTCTTTTCAAGATGTTTACTTAGCCCCCTTCCTGGTCCTTTCGAACCAGATATTGAAAAACCTGGCTCACAGCTAGATAGAGAGAAAAGTGGGAAGATTGAATCTTGGTATCGCACACACCGCAAAGAGGTGAGACTTAAAGAGGTGGTGCTGCATCCAACCCGGCACCAAGCATGAACAAAACCAAACAAGAGCATTTTTTTACAAAACTGTAAAGAAGACTCCAGACTCAATTGCATCGATCAAATCCTCAACTCACGTCTACCCTTCCGCTTTTGAAATGAAAAATGGAATGCTGATTGATCCTATCGCCCTCTTCAGATTTAGGGGGTTTCCTTTTCAGGCTGACTCGCTTCTCCCCATAAATGAACACTGATGGAATCCATAGAGAGAAAAAGGTCGGATTCAACCACTTCTTCGTCGGTGCTGCTGATGATGCAATGAGTTTCATTCGGCTAGTGAGATCCCATCTGATTCATTTCATCCGGCTGGAGATATATAGGAGATCTATATCTAATATCTATATGAGATCTGTCTTTCGTCCAAAGTGAGTAAACTGCCATGGCATAAGAGGAAAAACTAGAGCTTAAGCCTGCCTGCATGCCTATTTATGGCTCTCTAGTTCCAAGAAGTGGTTAACAATGAACTACTTCGTTTCACTCTCGCCTTATCCTTCGCTTCCCTCGCCCGAGACCAGAGCAAGAACCGTGACTGATTCACCTGCTCCTTTCTAGTCCAAAAGATCGAATCTGGGAACACACAAAAGACCTTTGAGAATCCCAAGCGAATAGAACAAACTCCTACGTGTCTCACGCTCCAAAGTAGTTAGGCTTTGCGTAGAAGTCGGTCTTCTCAAGGCCCCATGGCTATGTATGGATCCCTCGCAGGAAGCTTTCGCTTCTTGAATCTATATAAGGATAAGGCCTATTCCATTTTTTTCTTTCTTTTTTATCGAGGCTTCTCGCTTCTCTGTCTCAGTGAAAGTGGGATCACCGAGGCTCCTAAAAGCAGCCGCGATCTTATAGACCACCAGGCCTTTCTAAAGCGTTGAGTCCCGTGCTCGCTTTTCGAAGAATATGGAGTCCCATCCTTGAGTAGACGCCCGCGCTCTAATCCTTACGACAATGAAAGATCTGCTTCATTGCTATGCCCTTCGACAAGGATCTTACCTAACCCGATCTTCCAATGACTGCATAACCGCCTTAACCGCTGGACTTGTGACCGGACCTGTGGACTTCTCTTATGGCATTTTCACTCTTTAGTCAAGATCGGAGAAAGAGCAACCAATCACTTAAGAGCATGTAAAAAGCCCGTCCTTTCGGGTGATCGAGAGATGGATTTTATAGAGGAGTATGGTCATTGAACCCTTTTGATTCGCCAGTAACGGTTCCTTACATCAAGTCAAATAACGGAGATTCTCCAGGATCGGTCGATTTAGCACAAGCATAATCCATTAGAACGAGACGGCTCAAATACGTGTTGTGATTGTTCGTGACTGGACACTCAAAAGGCGTTCAGAAACCCTCGTTATTGAGGGCAATGCGTTCTTTTGTTTCACTACCTGACCAGAGGAGAGGGACAACAACGGCTTTCCGGTTCACCAAAAGGCGCAGGGGGGAGTAGGAACGATGAATACATGAAGTCTTTCCTTTTGGTGATAATGGCACAAGGTTTCATTCTTTATGATGATCTTGCAAGGGGTAGCTAGCGTGCGTGTAGGAAAAGAGACCCCAATCATCCTG